>JAARMF010001283.1:0-16693 GCA_022844705.1 Toxascaris leonina | reverse complement strand
TTTCGTATGTAAAGTTTTTTATGAAGCAGAATCAACTCGGTGCAGCATGCCTGAATTTATAGATTACGAGGTCGAGAAGGAATTCAGCATTAACTAAGTTATCATCTGCTTTTGAGGTTATCGTAAGGACGTTAACACCACCTTATGCGAAACTTGAGGATGCGGATGGCGTTTATGCACCATCGTTCAAGGAGTTCATTGGTCCAAGCAATTTTCGACCTATCTATCTTGGCAAAATGTCCGGCAAGTCGATCTTCCATAAAATCACCCGTGAGGCCGAGGAGAGGAGGTGTCGGAATTTTTTTTTTTTTTTCACGTTAATTCCTTACAAAACAATCTAATTTTGAAGTCAATATTTGTCAGCGTTGTGATGGAGTAGTGATTCATATAGATGAAATGGTCATTTCTCGATAATTTGAATAGTTTTGAAACCTTATAGAGCACATCGTCCAAACGATTCGATATTGATGCGTGTAATACGTTATTGCCGCTTTCAGCTGCCGACTGAGTAAGAATGCGATCAAAATCTTTGGTCAGTGATTGTGATGATGGTCCAATGGGTTTCCACAACTCAGTTGCCGTATAAAACGTACAATATTTGCATTGCAGGAGGAGAGAAGAAAAGGAAGTGAAGGTTCGTCGCCCTCCACGGCCAAAAACGCAGACGTGCAGTGGTTTTTGTGAGATATGTGCCGTGAGTTGTGAAAACCTCCTTTTGGTATGTTCTCTTTTAGAGTTTTCCTCATCTTATGGATAGCATTTCGATAAGATGGTCTGCGGGAAGGAAGGGTTGTAGTGAAAAACTGGAAACGCGATGTGTTTGTATTGTCGAAGGATGCTTAGCCTATTCTTTCTGCTCCTCTTTCCTTCTTCGAAAGACATGCCGAGTATGGAAAAATTTTACTTGACTAGAAAGCTTATATGAATATGTGGTTTGGCTTTTCTCATTCGCTGTGTGCTTAGAGTCTTTTTTTTGGGATGAACGAATTATTGTGCGTCCACTTGTGGTAAATGATCACATATTGGGCTATGCAATCCCGGTGCGGCCCACATAAAAACTCTTCAACTTATGCAGATTGAGGGTCAAACAATTGAATATTCCTTTCATCTTGTTTGAGGGCATTCCTATTTTTGTCAGTGCATATGGCATTGCTCTATCAATGTGAATAAAGCGTTTTTTTCGTGCATTTTTCGCCTTAAAAAGTAAATTTTGCTTATTTAGAGGTGAAATGGAAGGGTTCTTTGTCATCATATTGTTGTCATTGTTACTTTTGTTAGTGTTTTGTAAGGATATTTCTCGTTAAGTAATGAATTATTACTATAGAAGTATGGTACTATCCCTCCTTTCCGAAAGACTTGCATTTTCTCCTATTTGCAGTTTTCATTCTCGATTATATGTTTGGGCATGATCCGCCTTTTTCGGCCAAAAATATATTCATTATATCATCCTTAATATTTCCTATTCACGTTTTTCCCTATCTTCTTTGTCTGATGAATTTGAACGGGGACTAATATATGTTATTTTATAGCACTATGCTGGTCATGAGCATCAACAACGAATCAGTCAGCCGGGATTTTATGGTGAAGTGGACGCCCTTTGTGGATCGTACACTGACGATATCGTCGTTCCCAATATACCGCTACAAAAACGCCGTGAAAAGAGCCCTCTTGCAGTCGACGAGGAATGCAGTGCAAGCTATGTAAATGACAGTGGATCCAACAATCTGTTGTTTTGTGACGGCGATAATGGCAGTGCGAGTGGATGTTAGGCTGTTAGGTTATTATGGCAGCTGTGTTCTGACATTACCGTCCGCTGCTTGGTGCCTCTAATTGATACTGGGACTACGAGTGCCATCAGATGGTGTTCAACTCGAGAACTGCTTATGATGCTTCATTTTTGACTGCCATATTTTCTTGGCTATGGTGAAGCTATTCACATGTTGAAGTTTTACCATCTGATAGTGGAGTAATATTGTGGGCGCAAAGTGGAGCAGTCAAGTCGCCTCAGTGGTCGACTGTTGCAGCATTTTATGCCAACGTCATAGGACAGTGCAAAGCTGTATAGGGCACTCACGAGTAGAGCAAAGCATTTTCCTGGTATCACTTCCAGAAGTGTCGTCCCACCTCCATAGATAAGTCGTCGCCTCTAATGGGTAAGAACCCTTGTGAAAATATCAGTTTTTTTCCAGTCTGTTCGAAACCTTTAAGAGGTGAACATGAACTGACTTGCTAGTTCTAGTTTTGTTCAGGCGGTGGGAGAGTTTTTATGGGTCTTTTGGTCGTGATTTCCGCTTTTTAGTGCACGAGAATAAGAGTAGTATTGAAGCATTGGTTTTATACATGTGGTTTCTATATATTTACGAATCTAGAAATGCCTAAGTGCTATTTGCAAGAATTGTTCTGTTAATCGATTAGTGCAATTCCTTTCGCCAGGTAAGTTTAGCTGTCTGAAGTTCGGGAGGCGGGGTGTATCTTGGGTCACTACTTTATTGCTGTTGAATAGGACCCCAAAAATCCGATATTGCCTAGTAAAGTGCTGATCGATACTGGAGATAATCCCATCTCATTTTGATGAAGTGTCTATTATTTTTGCAGATAAAATATGTCAGAGGGGAGCGGGGGAGAGAGAAGAGATGTTGTCTGAGAGCTGTGTTGAACAGGCAAGAAAATCTGTAAAAATATATTGAAGCGTTTTTGTCAGTTAAGTATGAAGCGGGATTGGAGAATTGTGAATATCATCGTCAAATTGTCAAACGGCGATCAAAATATTTGAGATATGTTTTGCTCTTCACGAACATTGCTCAATGTTGATCCCGTTCAAAGTGAGAGCTCGAAGCTGCAATTATTTTTGCATAGATGTATGGCTTCTGTGATATGAATTCTTCGAATTTTCTTCCACTCTCGTCTGTGAAATGAGACATTTGAATTGATTTTGCTGTTAAGGTGCTTCGTTGCGATTGTTTATACATAATTAATATTGTTTGATAGCAACTGTTGAAACAAGAGCTAATTCCTTTGTGGATATTTTATTATCAGCGAATTGAACTGAGCTATTGCTTAGGCATTTGTTTGTGAATGCGATGGGAGCTGAGTTGAGAGTCATCGAACGTGGAACTGATTTCTTTGCGCGTTGTTTGATTCGACTGGGCATTGCCAAGTGCTCGTTGGTGGTCATATTACTGTCATTTGGCGATTGAATCTGTGATTGCTATTGCTTTTGTTGGAGACTCTCTTCCCACTTACCAGATTTGTCTAGCTTCTTCCAACGTTGAATTTCATCAATGGACGCATAAATTATTTCTCCAACGTCACTTGCGATTATTTCCTAATTGATTACAATGGTATATTCGACGTTATTTGTTGCTTTCGTTGATGTCATTAATATTTGTTGCTCTTGATGAGTTCTTTTTTGTGTGAGTGTCGATTCATTATTGTGTAGCTTGGCAAGCTGAATATATGAGTACTTAGATGGGTGACGATGTGGCGATTTCATCTCATTCGACGTGATGCCTCACCGGGCTCCCGAAACTGCGACCCCCTGCCTTCGATATTTATTGTCGTCGGTAACAACTAACGAGAAATACAATTCATTTTGAATAGAGAGCAGTAATTGGTGGAGTAGATTTGGAGGGTTGTTTATTGCAACATAAAAGTGTATATCATGCCGAAGTGTTCTCTTGCTGGAAATGTGCGAATATTTTTGTGGATTCATTTGTTTGCAACATTTCGGTTATCTCTATTCAACTGTGCTGCAATTGCTATTGGTTTAATTGTCGAATAAAAATCTTTTTTCGAGTATATTTCATTTTTATCAAAGTATTTATGGTTTGTACCCTACGAAATTATACTTGATGATGAACTGAGTTTGGCCATTTGTTTACGTTGCTGAGAGAGTTCATTATCGGTGTTGACAAGGTGGGTAAGATATTCGTGAGAGATCGTTTTACTGACACGGCGGCACATATGCCTGCTTCTCTGCTCTTGTGNCACGGCGACACATATGCCTGCTCCTCTGCTCTTGTACTATATTATGGAGATGTATCGTAGTTTTGAAATTTTGGAGAGCCTTTAATTTCTGTAGCTTGGATTTTAATGGGGTTTCGGATATGTTGGAAGGGGAAAGGTAAAAGAAAAGATGAGTGATAATGACCAGGAGGTAGGGGAATGAGATGGAGTCGCTTTGGCAAACAGTGGCGCCAATATGTCAGTGCCAGCTGGTATTTTCAGAAGGCTCGGCGTATGTCAAAAGGCTGTTTCTACTGGCTGGCAATTGCTGCGTAATGCTGCAACAAGAAATGAAGTGCTAGTCGTCGAACTTTTTAAGCCTTTTGGATTTCAATACTTGGGAAGGGAAGTAATGCTTGTGGTGGGCTGAACACACACTGGTGGGTTACGTTAGTTATGACCCAAAATCACAAGACGACTGTAGAACTTTCCGCAAGCAGAAGTGCCAAGTCTAAAAATTTCCATCCTAAACCTTCTTTCACAGTTGAGCACATTTCTGCAACTTTGTTCCTTAGCAGTCGCCTGGAAACTACGGAGGTCCACTGATCGTAAAATGACAGTGCCAGTGATTTTGCAATTTTCAAACAGTTAGTGCAGCAGTGTTGTGCTTTTTTATGCAGCATTGTAGCATGTTTGTGGTGCTCTAATCTCTGTTGATAGCGCACGTGGCATCGTCTAGAAACGTCAACTTTGACTTCCCGATCGTCGCTCACACCTGAGACAAACACGTCACCCTTCGCCGCACTCATCACTTGTTGCAATAATTTTACCTTACGTCACCATAGGCATTGATGAGCGGTGCAGTAGGCTTAAGCTTTGTAAATTCTCATTCCGAATCCCTCGAGCATTTTTCTAATGCCTTCGAGTGATCGCGAGCAATGAGGAGTTTTAAGAAAGCGGTTGGCGATGTGTAAAAAATGTACTCATTTTCGGTTTTCACAGAATTGGCAAATCTTCTGACCTCTTTTGAATGGGGCTGTGATACAACGGTACAATGGCTTTCATAGAAACAGAGCAACGATTTTGCTAATTGTGCAGTGATGTGAGACGTTGTTTATGAATTCCATAGTCGTATTGCAGATTCCTTTCTATGCAAGTGGGCTGATAATGGAATCCCGACAAGCGAATCTCAGAGGTGATACAGTGAACGGCGTCCCTCAACAGGTTCTTCTTCACTCACGTTTGCACTTTTGAACCCTTTTGACAAAGCCATTTGGGTTTATCAACATACAGCGGGTAGAAGGAGGGGAGAGGATTGGAACGGGGAGGGGGCGATGCTTTGAGCTGTTCCCTCCAGAAAAGTCAACGGGCGAGATTATTTCCCTTTTTGCATTTTCTTTTTTGTGAGACGAGGAACTTGATATTTGGAAATTAAATGCGTTGTTGAAATGCTTTCTAATTGTTCATTTTTCCTTCACGGAGCCTTGAAAAGTGTACAGAAGTTTTGCGGCATTCCTTTATCATTTACAATGTAAAATGTTGCTGGTGAAAAGCGCTAGAAATGACAGTTAAGCTAGTGAGAAAAGCAGACTTTTATTTGTCGACTTGTAATGGTTGCGTCATGCTTGTTGTTGCGATTTGCGTTCCACTCGAGCAGCTTTGTCTCAGAAGCAAAACGAGGTAAAGGCCTCACCTCGTCCATACTGCTCTGTCATTTGCAAGAAGTATTGCAGGTGGCGTGATAATCTGCTTTACATAGATCCCAAATTCACTTTCTTGGACATATTCAAGTGTTGTGTTGAGATTTAAGGCGGTATGCTAGAATTCCAATGGTAGCGGCAGAAATGATAAACTTCAGCGGCATCTATATCAACCTCTTTGCTGCTTATTAGACGTCCCCTACTTTGTTTCAAATATCTCGAGCACACACAGTAAATCATGCGATTCTGAACCTGTAATCTGGCAATCTTGCAAGTTTACATCCCGAGCTCTGTAAAGCGATAAATGCCCAGAAGTCCGCTCATTAGCATGGGCATTGGAGTTGTTTTGCTTGCATCCATTATTCACTGATTGCAACTGATAGCACACAATCCGTAGGCGAACGACGTAGGAGGCTCAAACTGCGGTTATCCAGAGGATGGCTCACAACCGGTATCAATATTCACAAACTTTTGGAAATCCGACCAACATATGCGCACTTTTGAGCTAGCAACCACGAGGTCACCGCAGGTCAGCATTCACTTCACTCGTTTCTTTTTGTCACGTCAAGGATTTGTTTGCTGGATACTGACTAAAAGAGTATTTGTTTAATCCGTCGGATCATTTGTCAATCACTTTGTAGTTTCCTCAGAGAGGGTCATATCGTCATTATCGGATTCTTTATAAGCCTCAAACGGCATATGTTTGAATTGGTGAACGCCGAAGTGTCCCAAACTTAATAGTTTTGTAGGTGGCGAAACGTGATGAAGAAGCAATTGAACAACACATTTTACATACCTCATTTCTAATTCAGGGCATTTTATAATACACATGATTTTCAGTACGATGCTGTCCCAAAGCCCTTTGTGAAATTTTTCTTTTGTAACTTCATCGGAAATCGCGGGTATGCAAATGTTCTGATGCTTGCAGCGTCCAGAAGAATGGGCCTGACGAGATTTACTAGAAACTCGAGGTGTTCTCAATTTCCTCAATGTCCCACCTCCTGTCCTGTCCACATACATTCTCAATTTCTTTGGAGAATGCCCCCGTCTCCCCTCTCCCCTCCTCCACAACTTACTTCTGTGGCTGTGGTTTTGATTGATCGTGATGGGCTGGAGGTGACTCGATGTTCACCGATATTCGATTACCATCAACGGTTCAGACAGGGTCATGAGGCTTCGATCGATAGTCACTGATGAAGATTTGTTGAAAGTGATGGCGATGAACGACACTGGGAATAAACGATGAGGTGTCAATCATGTAGCCGTAACCGTTTGCGGCTTTTGAGTGGTGAATTTCGAGGGGTGTTTTACGCACCATGCGTATATATTATGGATGAGAAACTCGAATTACTGGGCTTCGATGCCGGCATTGTTTTCAGTTCGCTGATAGCTTGTTGTCGTTGCATTGCAATGAGCTTCATTAATAGTTTCGTTGCTTTGTCACTCAGTTTCTCAATCTAATCTCGATTAGTCCATAGATCTAATCTCGAAAGGATGTCGTGTTAGTAAACAGCAGTTTGCATCTTTGCAGATGACCGTCGTCGAATTTCTGACGGAGGCCGCGATGCCGTCGACTTCACGACCTCTTGTATCAATTGAAGGCGAGGAATTGATCGAGAGGTTGCACTTCCTGTTTCGTTTCTGAAACTTACTGCAGAATTGCCATAAGCTGGACTCTGAACAAAGTGGCTCAGGGAACCTCAAAATCTGATATCCTGGATGCTGAATTAGACATAACGCTGAATTACGCACAGCTTCGTCCAGACCCAGAAACTCGGTTTTTATACACTTTTGATTCTTACGTTCGTTAACTTGAGAAGAGGCGGGGTTCCATTTTAATGTTTTAATAATTAGTAATAAAGATGCACTCTGCGAGAGCTGCCGATGTTGTAACATTTTTAAAGCGAATAAGTTGTGTCGTGGCACATCTCTTTATCCATCCTCAGCTATAAGTCAAACAGACTTCCCATGTGGCCTTGCTTGCTCGTGAATGCACTCAGCGTTACTGGGTATTGCAGTGCTGTGGAGCAGTCGAACGTTTACGAGCGAGAGACGATAAGCCGACAAGAGCAGCGTCGAAGGGCGATCCGAGAACGTCAAGTTGGCCATTCCATTGTTTCTGTTTTCTCCTACTCCGTTCAGTAACATAAAGTCCAAAACTAAAGAGCAAGTATAAGAAAGAAATGATGGGGGGCGATGTAACCCACGACGATAGATGATGCTTACATAAAGAAGGATTCGAACATGAACAAATACAATAACTGAGAACTGCAAGTTTATTTTCTCAATAAAGGAGTTGATGTTGATGTTAACGCTATTCATATCTGTAGCGTTGTTGTTGCCATTCACTTGTGGTGATACGTTATTTCACTTACCACTCACCACAGGTACATGTTTCTTAAGGTACAAGCGGCACGCAGACGAAGAGAGCAGATGTCACCCGAGGAACTGCAGAAGTTGAAAGCGAAATGGGCTGAATCGGCACGCAAGAGGCGAGCTAATATGAGCGAGGAAAAGAAACAGCTGCAAAAACTCAAATGGGCCGAAGCAGCTAGGAGAAGGTGGTCGTTTCTATAATGTCATTGTTGTTGGTGACAAGTGATTTTTAGCTCACGAGTAATGCATTTGTGCTAATGAACATAATCCATTAATTTGGTATTGTTCGAAGAATGGGTACAGCTGGATAGGGCTGGGTGGGATCGGATTTTTGCGCGTCACCCGAAGTTCTTGGCTTATCTCGCGTTCTCCAGGTTCAGAAGTCGTGACTTTCACAGTCATATGCAAGCGTGTCAGCGACACTGACTGTAGTTAGGTTCTTAGACCAACACTGCTTTGGATTAGCGAACAGCATGCTCTAGTGGTTTTATCAAAAGGCGCCTTCCAAGATGGGAAGATCACCTTTGTACCGCAAACCCGCCCACCTCGACCACGATCTGCAATGGATAGCAGTGAGGGAGAAGGAATTCTTCAGCCAGTCATGTATACAGGAGTCGCTTAAGGTATCACAGCATGAGTGAAGAGGAGAGGAAGCAGTTGGGTGCACGTCAGACGGAGCGCAAACGCATCAAAAGGCAGATGATGGCAGAGGCGGCACGAGCCACTGCGCTTGCTCACGCGATCGATCCGTCAGGCATACTCGGCGAAACTTCATTGATGCAGTGATCGAGCGACTTCAATTGTAGCATTGATGCACGGGCGACACTTTCTCCGATTTTGGGTTCCTTTGGCGGTATCTGAAGCACCGAGTAACTATGAACATTTGAGTAGTCTTTTCTTTCTTCGCAGATCTAACTTTTTGCAGTTTTCAGGTCTTCTACCTTGATTTTATTATGATTCCTCATCCCTATGCGAGTTTCGCGGACAGTCTGTTTTCTCCTTCTTCACTTAAGAAGAGAAGAAGACAGAAGGGGAGGGAGCGGAAGACTGCAATTTTTTACATTTTTTTAAAATTGTTACCACAGAAGTGAGATGGCTCGTAGATTGTAGCATTTACGATACTTCCCAACACAGATTCATTTAGTGTAAAATAATTATGGGCAACTGCGGAGTTAGACTTTACGCTGAATTCCTTGGCATTCGTCTCCTTATTCGATTGACTCAAATTCTCCCGAGAATATTTCGGTGTTTCGTCAACAGTGGCCGACCGACCGGATTACTCTATTCAACTGTCAGTGGTCCAAAGAGAGTTATTAGAAGTATTTTTGCAGTTTGATTTGGCAATTCTCAGCCCGTGGTGAGAGAGAATTTTTTTTTTAAATGAAATGTTGGGAGAAATAAGAAATACTGATTCAAATATTAGACGTTGCGCAGAAGTGAGGTAGAAACATTGAAAGTTTTTGCTGTCTTGGAATTCTTTGGGCAGGAATCAAGGTAAGATATTTTATTCGGTATTACTCAAAAAGTATGTTGTGTAGAGTCGTCGCNNNAGATTCTTCCCAAAATTTAGTGGTGGCGTTGAGGTCCGGCTACTTCCCCTCGTTAATTTTCATCTACCATATACCGCCCACATCTCCAGCTTGACGAATTCGAGGAGTTTTTTGCTTCGATTGCGTTGACGTCAGAATGGATGAGATTCAACGAATTTTCAAAGAAGCGAGCGTGGTTGTGTAGCTTTTCGGAACGCCATAAAATGAAGGACGAAATGTTGTGTTCGCGATCGTTCAATAGAGAACGATCGGATATTTATGCAGCGAATAAAGAGACCGAAAGTATTGCAAGTACACCATAACGCCTTAAGGTATGAATCTTGTTGAGAGAGATGACGATTTGCTGTTTCACTTTTGTCATCTGAAAATATGTGTAATCATTGCTGCCGTCTGTATTTGTAAGTTGTGCGTTTGCAGGTGATGAACGAGTAGATTCTTTGAGGAGATTTGCGTTCAAATCAAATGAATGCTTACTGTTTGGCACATCTCTACTTACAAATCTACATTCGAATATTCCATTTCATACGTAAGTGACATAGTTGATCCTTCCACTCAGACATGGGCATCTGAAAGAGGAGTGGAACGAGAAGAGTGAGTTCATATGCAAGTAGCTTTGAGATCAGGTGGGATGGAAAGAAGGGAGAATGTGAATGGGAAACGGCTCTAACTGGGTTGTTCAGAAGTGGAAATTTCGCGACTAATTTTCCTCAGCAACGTTTTGGCATGTATCGCGTTTACTTTCACACAAAAGTTTCGTTCACTGTGGGCACCACCTCTGCTTTTAGGTTTCTCAGCAAATCCTCATGAGCGCGCATCTGAAGCGCTTTTACTTCTTTAACGTTCGCCGGGAGATTATCGATCTTGCCCGTTTACTTCGTTGTTGCAAATGAGTGCACGCTACAACTTAGTCCCTGTTTCCTGTTCATAAGGGTCGAGACTTCCTTTTTCCGTTTAAACGTGTTTTTCTAGCGGCATTGCTTTGCGATGGCAGAAAGCATTGTGGCATATGTGGAGGGCACGAAGTGGATGAGGTCAAAGATTGATGTTATTCTGTGCTGTTTCTGAACTGCCTTTTAAAATATGATATGCACCTTCATATTCATTTACGATTTTCATCCTCATAAACAAGTAACATTGTTATCTGATAATAGCTTCTATTCGAGGTATTGACGGAGGGACAAAGTATGCCAAGTGAGATCAGTGGTTATGACTCTGTTCTTTTCCCTTCAGGAACCGAAATCTAACTATGGCGCCGCTTTCATCCCATGGCGCTGCTACCGTTCCTCACTTTGCACTTTGCTTTGGAAGCCAAAAGTTTTCCCCGCTGGATGTTTAAGCCGACCACATGGTTTTTTACTCTCTTGTCATTCGTCATTCAAGAAGGTTAATTCTCCAGGGTGCTGGTATGACAGCTCACCTTCGACACGAGGTTTGTTTGGTCCTCTTTGTAAATACGCCAGATAAGGTCGATGAAAAGTTTCCGCCTCCTCATATATTCCCTTCTGAAAACTGGAGTAGAGTGGATCTTTGCTCCACTAGATGTCTCCTCTCTCGATTACGTCCTCATCAAGCTAAAAACGCCTCTGCCTTTCCACCGTCGTGATTTTGCAGCCCCTAGAGGTTGAAAAACTTTTCGGTATATGCAAATGGATTTTGAGTATGCGTGAAGAACTCGTTTTATCGCCTGCTCGACGTGACGGAAACCAATAAAACAGTGTTTGGTAAGGAACGGGCTAACACTTCGTTTAAAATTCAGAGCTGTAAGAAGCATTCTTTTCCTTCCGCAATAACCGCTTTAGTTATGGGAAGCTTCTGTGTTCTCGCTGTTTCATGCCTACTAATAAGTTTCCGTAATAAAAGATCGTGACTGCTCCAAAAGGTGATAAGAAAAAGCAGAGTAAAAGCGATGCAAAAGCGAGTACTAGTGGCGGCTTTTTATCGAACATTGTGAAAACAATTACACCCACTCAAAACTTACTCTCCATAGGCCAAATGACCGTCGTATCCCATGCAAAACCTGATCTCCCCTGCTTTAACTTATCTAGGCACGGTTTAAAACGCTTTTCGAAAGTAGGATGGCAGCTTGCGATGCAAAAAGACGATTCGTGGTAAAAACTGCGAATGCAAGTGCATATAAACAATCAAAGTTAGTGGTGTTACAGACGCACATTTATGGAGAATACACTCAAAAGCGTGGTAGCAAAATTCGCCGCGGAGGCAGCGAAATAGATGATGGGGGGAGTCGCTACCGACTTTGTGATTAGGGTGCCATCTGGACTAGCAGGTTGTACGCAAGATCATCGAATGTTCTAACGAAGGTAGACGGCATATGGAACGTTGAATGCGAGCTTTTGCGGAATGGTTTATCGTTGCCACCGAGTGCACTCTCAACAGACCATTTTACTGACAGAGGCAAAAGTTGCGTAAATTTGGGGAAAAAAACAAACAGGTGGAAGGGGCGAAATCATTTGCGACGCGAAACTGCTGCCTACTGTCCACAGCTGTTTGATGATCATGGATTCCATGCACATCGGTCGTGGAATTCCCACTCGAGACAACTGTAGCGCATATCAGCATCGGGCCCCTAGAAATCCAGCATCATACTCGGCTGCAAAGTAGTTCTTAATTTTTTGTTCTTCAACGAGAGTGATGAGGTGGGACAATCGAATAAATGAACAGATTCGATGACCTCTCGGGAATCTTAGTGACGCTTTTCGGAAAGACTCACCGCTCGGAAATACTCGTGACGCTACATCGTCGCACCGTGCAGGAATTTTTTGAGGATAGGGGCTTTTTGGCAACAAGTAGAGCGAAGGGACAAGGCGGAGATGGAAAGTGAATACGGAATGGAGATTCTCAACTCAAATCTTTGAAAGTTCCCCGTGCGACATCAAACCGCCTCGCTATGACAGCAAAAAACGAGTGACGGTTGTGCTAGCTGGTTGCACGCAGTATAAAAGGTTCACGATACCAGCCCCCCTAATGGATGAAATGTCCACGATTGTCTATGGAAAAGACCTACCATTTCGCTGCTCCCGTGCATCCATACATCATCGTAAGGACATCCATGGATGAACGCCTCAAGTGAAAGTTGTTCCCTTCGCATTAATGCAGTTGATGCATCGCTGGCTAAAATCGCAAGTAGATCACACAAATGCACTCTCAGTACAATCAGTCGATCCAGCACTGGTAATCCCATAAGATCGAGTAGCTCGAGTCACCTTGGCTAACCCATTCCCCATCCATCTATGCAAATGACGGATGGAAAGTGTTCAAAAATTCGATGGCGAGTAGTCTATTCATCTAATAGTAGATAGTCGGGAACGGGTGGTCAAAAATAGAGAGGCTGAACTGACTGCAGGGAGCCGAATCTCTGTGAAAGCGGAAGTGGTGAAGTAGTGGAGTTGAACAGCCGAGGTGGAAACTATGCAGAAGCTTTTGGAGTGGGTGCTGCGTGAGATGCATCTCATTCGATTGAAAGTCCTCTTCGGTAACGATTAACCGATAATAACACCAATATAATAAAATGCATAGAAAGTGTGACGCTGCAACAGACAGCAAACATGGTCACAGTGGAAACACTCAACTGCCAATTACTATGCGCTAGGGTTGCATATCAAGTACCGAATTTCGCAAGAGCCATTCCTTCCGTCCTGTTCTAAGCACAGTTACACATACAAAAATTTCTGGTTCAAATTTTAGGTTTCGCGACGAGATGGAGGGGGAAGCTCTTTGAATATACTTCTCTTCCTAAATTTGCCATACTCTTTCATCAATTGGAAGCGATCTGTGACTGGAAGCGAAGCTTGCCATGCCATGAACATATTAGGCGCATGGCAAGCTTCGCCATAAAGAATATCACATGAAAGAGCATCGCTAAGAAACTATGCGCTCTAGAAACATTTTTGTAAACGATCATCGAGGATATCGTAAGTGTCGAAAACCTCTGGCTCCGGCTTTCGGCAGGAGTTATCTATGCTAGATCAACTGCGAGAGGATGCCATCTATTATTTGACAGTGAAATCCTACAGAAATCGGAATGGTAGAAAGTTCTCGAATGGGTATATAATGAGCTCCGCTGAAAAGAAGTCTCTCTGGTTCTAAATCAAACAACCGNCGAATGGGTATATAATGAGCTCCGCTGAAAAGAAGTCTCTCTGGTTCTAAATCAAACAACCGAAAGGACAGGAAGGCAACGTAAGTCGGTCAAGGGAACGGCTTGCGCCAATCCAGAAATTTAATTTTTGTGATTTTTTAAATTTTTTGGCTCTTGAGCACAGTTCGTTTCCGCATCATTTTTAACCGATCCCCCTTCAAGAGTGGATTACCCGTCAAATTAGAGAACAAAGTGAATAAAACTGACCGCTGTCGTTCCCACAAGGCATGTTCTCCTTGTCCACCTGACCGGATGTCACGCTGATGGAATTCAGCCACGCTGGCAATGATGCGTCCGTTGACGGCATTCCCATCGAAGAGTGACCATAACCTTCAGTGAAATCGCTCAAGTGTGTGCTAGTTGAGGTACCAGAAAATATGGACGCTGCACAAGATCTCAGCTGAGTTAAAGCTGAGTTCCCCATATCAACTTTTTCAGGAGGTGTAACTTCGACAGCAATAGCTCCGTCCCTCAATGAACCTTGCATGACTCCAGCGTCAGTCAGGGTCGGGTCGGGCTGCTGAGGCAGAACAAACGCGGAGAGATCGAGTTGCAGAGTAGGTGAGATTGAGAGTCGTGGTTCATGACTAGGACCGAGCGCACTCCACATCAAACGGTATCGATTCCCGCGTCGTATCAGCGGAGCCATTACCCCACTTGGCAAGCGTAATGGTGATTCGCGTGACAGAACAGTGGTGGGCAAGAGCTCTTCTCTAAAAGAAAGGATACTGATGTAGTTGAAGCGGACATAAACGACCAACCTACTTATCCCTGATTCCTATTGAAGGTCAGCTATAACTGTTAAATAATAAGCCGTTATTGTTTTTGCGTTGCTCTTGACCAAAGAAGTTGTGATGCGTCCCATGCTGAAATTTAACACACTAGCATCGAACAGACAAAAAAAGAATCTCTTTCTTTAAGAGCACTCCAACTTTTTCTCACTTCTCCTCTCTCTCCCATCAAATACTGTTAATCAACATCACCGCCCCTCTCATCTCCAATTTTCTCAAGCAATCGAGCTGACTTACTCGGGAATGAAATCTCTTTGAAGATGCACCACAGTCACGATCGTGCGTCCATACTGATCCAATTCTGGCTTCTCTACAATATTCCAAGGCAAATGTTCATCGGTTAGTATGTATAACGGTCGATAGCATGCTCGATCGATGCCTTCCAATGTAAGGTGACTTCCAAATTTAGACACCCAAAACTTCACCTAAAACGAGTCAACTGTACATGACTAATGAGAAGAAAGCATTTTAAATGGACAGCATGTGGCACAACCACAGTTGCTGACATCGATACGGGAACTTTGTGCCAGAGGCATTGTTTGGAGAAGCGAAAGGTGGAAAAGGTGGAAATGACGACGAAAGAAGAGGGAGAAGCGTTGCTGAAAGGGATGCCATCAGAAATGGTAGTAGCCACTATCGAGTAAAAAGGTTAGCAACTTGCAAGTGAATATTGTAGCGTCTATGAGGTTGCTTAAGGATACTAAAAGACAGCCAACTTAAAAACATTATTCATCACAACAAATTTCGTAACTAAGGTTACATCGCATATATCTCACGTACCGCAAAATTATTATAGAAGTCCCCTCCACCTCTTTAAACAGAATTTCTTTCTTAAGCAGAGGCACCTCTTCCGGGTTCCACAAAGAAATATCATTTACAGCTTTAAAATATACACAACAAATCCATATCTGACAGCATTCCTCTACAGATTCTCTTTCTCTAATACAACAGATGGGTCAAATGAACAGCCCAACTGAACCGAAAATTATTCGAATTCAAAGCTCTGAGAACGAGCATTACGGGAATATAGATAGCCTAGAGTAAAATACAAAGTGAGGATAGAGAACGTTACGATTTCTTGTGCAAAGCTGTAGTTATAGATGCGTTCATTGTTACTGATATCCAAAGTGCGAAGAAGTGGTGAGGAGCGCACTATGCGAACCAACGAATCGGGCAATATGTTCGTACCCTCCGCAAGGAAAAGCTGTAATAAAACATCGGTCATCATAACAGTGCATAGCTCAGATACTTTCCGATAAGTGGCGATCAGTGACGACAAAACTTAAGAAATCCCTCCCAGATACTACTATTTAAAGGCACTTGCGGAAGCACAAATGTCGCCTTGCTTACTACGCTAGGCTGTAGTAATAATTTAAGTTTGTATGTGTGCCAATGGGTGAACATAGCACAATTTCCTCTAAAAACCAACCCATCTGCTCATCCCGAAACTTCCTTTCGGAAGATTTCTGATCAAATTAGCGGCTGAATTACTTCCATCTGTGTATCGTTAGCATCTGTATAAAATGAGTCTCAATCAACGGAAACTCATTTTCTCGTTAGTGAGAGTATGGCTACTAACACGGCCTGGTGAAATGAGATTCTGTGATAAGCGAATCTCGCTAAAACAACGTCGAATTCGGATCCAACTCGACAATTTGAAAATTCTTGAACACAAGCTTTCGATAGTTCATTTCTACCAATTCAGCTTATTTCTGCTCGTCTTTTGCGTCGTCTCAAACTCAGATTGGGTTTCTTCTTAATTTGCCCCTTTTGTATTAACAGTCTAATCGCATTCCAACAACGGCAATATTGACGTGACTCCGTTGTGCGGAATTAATCCTCAAGCGTCACAAGCTTTTCATTCTATGCAGCCAAAATATTTGAAACATATATCGCAAAATGTGGTCCTTCAAAATAAGCACTCGCTAGCAAGTATATCAAAAGCTCTACGACAATTGCTCACATCGACAAAGCAGCTTAACATACAAATTAACCTTGGTGAGTCGCTGTCCAGAAGCAATGCGTTCAACACCCATTCCAATATCACGTTTAGTAATACCGTCTAGATTCAGACAACACAATTTGGGCATCGTTGCCAATCGAAAAAGGCCATGTCTAAAAATTGAATGAGTTCTTTTAGATATTCAAGGGAATTTTTGGGGAGGGATTGAGTGA
>JAARMF010001282.1:0-43194 GCA_022844705.1 Toxascaris leonina | reverse complement strand
TCTTGCAAATATCGAGTTCCAGAAGCTGGTAAAGCAGATGAAGGACGCTAAGTCAAGCTCGTTCCTTAACAGCTTAATCACTGTAGCAACCCATGGTCGTACTAGAAGAAAGAACTATACATGCAAAATTTGCAAAACCAAAATGGGACAGAGATCGATAAGATACCGTGCGACTCAGCTGCTCAACCTGCACAGCTAATGTGATCGTTGAATCGAAGGTTTTGATGTGACATAAAGGCAAACAATTGCCTATTGTCCAGTGATGATGAAATAAATAAATAAATAAATAAATAAATAAATAAATAAATAAATATGTGGACTTTATTTCGCTATCCATGATATCAGTTATAAAATGTTTCTTTTTCCCCCCATCAAGTGTCGAACTCATCGTTCGTTCGTTCATTTTTAGGAGCGTGCGGTTTCGCTGTTGAATCCGACAAGATATCATTCTCCTTCTTGAAACGTGAAATGGCAACTTGAAGTTTGCTGCTTATCATTTATTTCAGCGTAAGTCATCTGATAAATATTATTTATGTGATTTTAAAATATCACTCATTCTCCTCTTCGTTTTTCTACAAATCTTCAGCGGTTTTGTCCTCGAAATTCATCCATAAGAAAAATAATTTCTCAAACTTCGGCTCCAAATTCGACTGCAAAAAGAGCAAACTCGACACTCATCGCAACGGCACTTGAAATTCTCTTCGCAATATTTCTCTTTAATCAACGGCTATATTAAAGTCAGCCATTTTCTCTCTCCTAAGCTCTCTCGCATAGGTGACATAGATGCGGCCCATTCCTTTCTTTGTTTGCATATTCCACGAACATACAAAATGCTTTGAGCGTATTCATTTCACGTAGTGATAATGTATCCTATACGTCTTTATGGTACATAAATAATTGTCATTTTTGACAAACCGTTTATTATATGTTTACCTACACTTCAATACTGCGTTTAGAAGCTTTTGGACATTCACATTTGCAGAGCCATATCGCATCTTCTTTGCCATTCAATGTTGCTTTGCTTGTGCCTGAAACTATCTTTGGGTGCAGAACCGTCAAGCTCAACCACCTGAAATCCAGTTCACCCCTGCTCAATTTGCATCAATCTCTCATGCCTTCGCTAGAATAGACAAAACTGTGTTCTACGTGTAATTTCGTAAATGTGCACATACTAGAATGACGAAGACGACTAGTCATGAAAGAAACAGGAGGTCAAAATGAGTTACACATAGCATGCCTCATTAATGCCTAAGTCGTTCATACTTCAATCTTCAGAGCCGCCGGATGTTGCACTTTTTTTCGCACGTGCAGTTCTTCATATTCAGCTTCTTTCAAAGTGTATGCTAAACAGTGGTGTTCTTATTAGGTAAAACGGAAACGAGACAAGTCACACGCTCCTCATTGCGGCTGCATCGCTAAAAATGGCACAGCACTCACGACATGCTTGTCTGTAACTGCAAGAATCAAATAACTGAATATGGGAGGCCAAAAGGCACTCGCGGTGTTCTTATTTGTAAGCGAAAGTATTGAGTTACCACTTATACGGAGCAAAAACACTCACGACATACTTGTCAGTGCGAGAAAATATTAATTTATTGCCGACGCAATGCTGAAATACCTGAGGTGCACTTGTCTGGGTGAGAAAGTATCCGGTAATTACGAAGCACCGAAAACCACCAATAGCTCACCTATCCGCAACAAAAAATGCCAAGTTAATGCTCAGACGTGCCGCCACCCTTGCTAAAACGTAGAAGTGTAAAGACACTGTCCTGCCAAACTAAAACTTCGTGTGTAAAAAGGGAAACCGCACTCACGGCATCGTATGCGCAAGATTCTGCTTTCATAAGATAGGGACCACAGAAACCGCTTTTGTGGAAGGAACATGGATCCTCACTTCCTTCGTCTCGTCTCGTAGTCTCGCCAAATCTCGTAACAAGGCCGGAGATTCCACTCTGACCTTATTGGGCCCTGAATTTCCCATGCCTGTGTCCCTCTCACCATTCGCCCCATCGTCGTGGTCTGATCTCGCCATTTATGCTTGAACCTCATTTTAATATATTCGAGCGTCATTAGAGCGCATAGCCGAGCTGGGTAGCCGGCATCATTTGCACGTGTCAAGGACGTGAATTGTGCTGCGAGTACTTGCCATCTTTTTTTTAGCAAGCTTCGAGAAGCTTTGTTTTACTCATAGTTCCAAATCAAGTGCGTGTAACGTTTCGCTTCACCTAAGTTTCTCTGAAACTTTCATTTTTTGCGGTAATTGATGACAAAATGCCGGCAAAAGATTTGCGCACTTTGAGCGATTGAAAACAGTTATGCAAAATGCGCTTTTGCAAAACCTTGACAGCGATTGTTTGTAAAGATGGCGACGAAGGAATTTCTCCACTTGTTGCTACACTTTTTAAAATGTTTTAGCTACAGGAATTCAGTGCTAATGACTGGTAAGTTGTCGAAAGGTAGAAGTGAGACGAACTTCTCGATTGCTCGATAATTCGTCAAAGTTTTCCACTGCGATCAGCTGAAAGCAAGTGCTTGGGAAATGTTTTCGTATGAACGAATTTTTCATTTCACTCTGCCCTTCACTTTATTCTACGCCTCTGATTTTACTCTATTGTATAATATCACGTTTCCTTATTCAGTGGTGCATTGCTTACAGCGTTCGCAAATATTGAAGGACCGGGAGCAACACAGTCCTCCATTTTTCTTCCCACAAACCGCCTCATCCTCTCCTCTTCCTCCTGCTCCTTTTTTGAAAATTGCGAACGCCGTAATCCTTCCTCAAATATGAAACGTTCGGTCGCCTGTTGCACAAATTTTCGCAGCCTCGATAGTTTGCTCAGAAGGTTGCACCATCCCTTGCTTACTGACGAGAAATATGAATCAACACACGACCGTCCACCATCTCTCGTTCAGTAGACTCCACAGCAAATTTGACAGTGGAGCAGATAGCTCACTGCGGAGCACAGGTCCTCTGTCTCAAGTATGAGTCAAACTCTTCGAAAAACTGCGACAGATCTGACGTACAAGAACATGTGAACAGTGCATAATTTGAATGCGGATGTACATTCGAGATGAGATAAACAATCAGTTTGTGCCATTCCGAGATGCCGTCTTATCACTCACCTAATGAAATTTTTTATGCGCAAGAAAAGGGATATTAAGATGTATTATATGTGGGCGATGTGGATGCAGTCACGTACCCAACGAAAAGTCTTCCACCTAGGAGCATTACTGGCAAAACTGGCAAGAGACCCTTCGAATTCCTGATGGATTTTCGTGAAGGTCGTCCGTTTTTGACATATGGAAAGCTTGTTTCACCTGGTGAACATAACGTTATTAACAGAAATCTGACACTTACTTTTGAAATTTCGTATGCTTTTACTTCGAAAGCTCTATTAATTTTTCATAATGTCGTCTGTGTCATTACAACCAGTATTTCCGTCCTTCCAGGATCCTCTTCCGTTATTGAAGTCGATGCTTTCCATTTATTTGAAAAGAGATACGCTGGTGCAAGTACGTCAGCACGCCCATCCAAAAACCCTGACCTATGACTTCTCAGTATGATAATAGGAATTTGTTCGAAGTATGCTTTATTCGGCTGAAGCAATGATGTTGGGGAGACGGTGCGCTGCTATGCGGAAAGTACGAGATGTGATGTGAATGAGGACAAGAAGCGTTCATAACTGCGTGAGCTTTAAACGCCACTTTTTCGTGTGGGAAGGAAGAAGGCAAGAGGATGGCGAAACGCATGAAAGCGTCACGGGAACGAACGAATGTGCGCGCATCGATCTGCCGCGTTGCGCATTACAACCTTTTCGCTTGTTCGAAACTCCTAAGCATGAGTTGAATCTGGGCAGACACACTGCCACCGCATTCAGCCGACCAGCTTCACTGCGTTTTCATTGTGTTGGTCAGCCGCTCAGTTACCGACTTGCATCTGGTTACCGTGGTGTTTTCCGAGACCGCATGCTTGCGAAGTTCCTTCGCCTTTTTTTCAGTAAATCCATATGGTAAAGGGATGCGTGAATAGGCAGATTTATGCATTGTCTTATATGTTGCTAGGATTTCTTTCTATCAGTGATCATGGCATTTCTATTTTTTGCGTATCAGCTACCAGCTAGCAATAAAACTCCAAAAATTTGTTTTGCGGAAAATTGCTCAATTAATGCTTCAATCGTTGGTGGTTTTGAAAGGACGCAACTGTTAAACTTCTTTCAGAAATAGAACGCTCGTCCTGATAATTGAATATTTGGCTTAGGCTTTCATTTTTTCTAGAAGTATTAAATGACAGCGATATCAAGATGAAGTATACTATTTAGCACTGGCCAATGTCCAACACTAAGCAGTCAGTCTTTAAAGATAATTTATGGCGACCATTCTTATCGGTCAGGTCATTTGTCTTCTGTTGGCGCATGAATTTCCGAATGCTCTGTTAGTTTGCTCTCGTGTTAAACGAACGGATGTATGAACGAACGTTTTATGCTCTCATTTGTCGTACGTAGCATCCGCCTTCTTTACTTTACTTTATAAACGTTTGTATGATTCTATAACTTATTTGTCAATTCAACTCGCAGCAGTTTCACTAGCAGTAGATTCAATGGTACATCAGTCAAGTGGAATGGCTCCACAAGTTTTTGCTTCTGTTACTTATGTTTCCCTACACTTCAATGAGTCACTGTTATACGATGCTCTTGAAGAAAGTTTCGAACTGTAGAGTTTCAGATAGGAGTATGAAATATGGGAGATTTTAGAATGTTGAAAGAAAAAGTAATCCTGCGCAATGGGAAATTTTTGAAGATAGGGAAGTGATCGATGTAGCACGATGAAGTGGTAAGTTTGTCCACTTCAGCCAACATCACGAGTTGTGTATTCGACGCCCTTCTTCGACGCTGCAGTATTTGCGGTACACTTTGTTCCATAATTGAATGATTGCTCTCCCTAAGTGTTACAAATTTAACGGTTCTCTGTGGTCACTGGTTTGATAGTGAAAACCCATTTCCTGGTTGATTATCTCATCCTATTCGTGAATGTTAGATTCTGTCTACGAAATTCATCTCACTTGCTTATGCAAAGATAAAAAAGCTTTTCTGCGCCACGAGGGGGAGACAGTGGTAAAATTGAGGGCCTTTCAGGCTGCTCGGAGGTAGGTAAGGTTGTTTTCAAATTTTTTGTACTTAAATTGAATGCGAATGAAGCGCTGTTGAGTATCTCATTTAGCAGTTTCCTCTGAAAAGTTTTTTTGCTTCATACTATGCGAATTATCGGCTGATAATGAAAAGACAATTTTTAAGTGCACATATTTGTTCGTACCAATGGACAACATAAGAGCGTACGGTGCTGGAATGGCTGGCGGAGCGTTCAATCGAGCAGCGTTTGTGAGGAGACCAACAGTTATATTTCGGTTTATCGCTTTGGTAGGTTTTTTAACACGGATACCCTGTAGTTCTTTCAGCAGTAAATCACATAGCTTTTACGTCGAACTTGTGCAGTCGCTGAGGTGCATTACGAGAAATACTTCGATCCTTAAAGTGTTTCGAATGAATTGTAGATCGCTTTATTCAGAAACGAGATATGAATGAAAAACTTTTGGGGGGGGGGGGGGNAGGGGCTTATTATCCAACAAAAGAGGGTAAGAGAAATCTCATCATACGTTTGATTTTTCTTTTATGAGGTTCATTCATTCCAAGTGAATCATCTGAAGTCGCTTCACCCCAGTATGACTCAACACACACATTTGATAGTTTCTTCACAAAATTACTTCGTTTTTTTTCCATTGCTTTCCAATTTATATTTTTTTTCAACTTTTCCACTGTGCTGAATTACGTCGATTTTGCATTTTGATAAAAGGTGTTCGCCGAGCAGGATATTGGGCACCTTTATTTTCTTGTTCAATACTTTTTTTATTTGGTTGTTTTAGAGCGATTAGATTTCGCTACAGTCTTTCCTCGTGCTCTTCTCTGATACCTTTGCTCGACATTGTGCCATTTTTTGAGAGTTGCGACATTTTACAAGTTGTTGAGTGTACAGATTAGTGGCGTTATACTGTGGGCTGCGATTTCCAACGGTGGTTGGCATGAGCCTGCATCTGGAGGACAGCCGATTTGTCTCTATGGCAACAGCTCGTCGGCATGTTCGTTCGGTTCGGCGATGGGCTTCTTTGCAGTGGCTGGTGCAGTTCTGCTGCTTATTTTGGAGGCAAGATTCGAAAAAATCAGTGCTGTACAAACACGCAAACGGGTCGTTGTGATGGACTTGACTGTTTCTGGTGTGAATTCGCAGTTGTTTCTTTGCACGTTTTTTTTTTTTAAATTCACTTCTCCCAATATGAGGTGATTACGTTGGAGAAGTTGTAAAATTTTGAGAGGAACAATTTGCTTCGGATAAGAGCTTTATGTCTAATTGAACAAAACAGTTGGAAAAACTCTCTAATAAAGTGATAAGCGTTAGTTGATAATGAGAAGATGCCTCCACTAAATTCTAAAATTGATAAGCACAAAGTAATTGGATGTTTCACTGAGGTAATGGATGAGGGTTTCTTCGTGATGTAAGGTACATATTCCACCGCGTTATTGCATAATATCTACGTGTAGTGAATAATATCCGGCGTGGATGCAGTTGATAATAGGAAGAGTGGTTTCAACGAAAAGCGCGTGGGTGCAAGTTATCCTCGGAGGGAAATGCGCATTCTGCGAGCGATCATTTCAAACGGCTGTCAGCAGTTCTCATAAAGTTGCAAAAAATCTGCCTATGATAATGCTGCAATAAATAGCGTCGTTGTAATAATAGGTTTTAGCATATTTTAGTGTTAATTTTATGCAGAAAAAAAGATATTTTGGGGAGGTTTTTATCGGAGCCTTAGTCAGGCCTTCAGCTATTAGGGTTGTGAAGCTCTGCCCGAAAAAGACATGGAGGAGGGGTGCACCACTACTGCTTATATTTCCAACCACTTCTCCCACTTTCTACTCTTCGTTATGTGTTCGTCACTGAGTTAAGAGTTTAAGAAGTAATCTGTTCAGCAATCTTCGCCATTGTCTTCGCCATCACATTCTTCATGCTGTTGTCGAAATACAATTCACTGGAGCTCAATGAACCGTATAAAGGAAGTCTCGCCAAAGTTGGCATATTCTTCGCTCTCATTTCCATAGCTGCTTGGGTAAACCAGTCTTATTTTCTACGACAGCACTTTTTTGCGACATTTTACACAGAGCACATTATGCGCTTAATTCCTCTAGAGATGCCAACGGTTCATTTTGAGCACATCTTCAGAGTAGATCTGTGGCATGAGACGATACTGCTGCAGTTTGTGCACCATCCGAGACGAAGAATTGTTTTTGGGGCTGAAAGAAAATGGTGGGAAAAAGCCATTCACATTTGATGGTCTTCTAAGTGGAATACTTTCCATTAAGCACATAATATCCTCCTCTAAACTTTGGATGTTTTCAGCTATTGCAACTGATTTTTCTGAACCACAAATGTATACAGAAGCTCAGCTGAAAATATTTTGAAAATCTGATATTCGTGAAATTCAGATTTCCAGCGTTTTCCAAAAATAAAAATTTTTAAAGCTTTTCGTCATCTCATCGAAGCCGTAAGTGAGGGATATCTGGGTTATGTGGATTTAACGAGACTACACTCAAGGCGCCGAAGTTCCGAAGTTGTAAATGGCTGGTCGTCGAATTTCAACTAACAACACCTGACAACAATACTGTGGACATCACTATGAACTAACAGGATATATCTTTAGGCCATGTACATGTCTATGGATTCCATCTACTTTAGTGGAAGTAACTTGTCTTAGTGCTTGTTCAATTGCCAAAAAAACATAAGGCCATATCATTGCACCATCTTTAGAAGTTCTTGGGAATTATTAAGAAAGTACATAGTCAGTGACCGATACGGCTACGATCCTACGCGTGTTCAATTACACCCTTTTATTGCCCATTATAACCCGAATGTTACCGGTAATCAACTCAGTATTATACTTGGTGCTAGTGCAGTGAAATGTTTCGGCCGCTCAAGCTGGTACTAGCCATAGGACTCGCAGAAATCAGGTTATCATGGAATTAAAAATTATCGTAGGGCATTTGTTTAACAGAGGAGTTAATTAAGTTTGTTCGTTGAATGTCTCTATGTTCACTACAGCCTCCTTTTTTTAGATTCATAGAGAGCCTCAATCATAAGAGCGTCAATACGAAATTTTTCGTTGTTAGAATGAGTATTTTTCATTGTAGGGCGGTGCCGCATTTTTCGCTTGGCGACGCTATGAGGAAGGTGCTCTTACCGCGTTCGCCCCTTCATATGAACAAGAATTTGCAGCCGGTATTGGAGGAGCGGATTACGGATACGATAACAGTGGTACAGGTTGGCTTTTTTGTGCGATTTTTTCAAATTTGCTGAATATCGACGAATTACTGAGCAATCTCGAAAAAAAACATTGCGCTTTTAGTTGGCCGCGGTTTATTTTCTATTCTGAGTGGGGAATGGTGATTGGCTTTAGATGCATTTGCTAATTTCACTTTATGAGTGCATTATGGTGGCTGTCGATTCATATCCATATGACTCTTTCTGACTGCTCAGTGCTATCAACTTTTCGCATCAAAACGTACTTCCGTAAAATTTAGTGGATTTAGTTGGCCACTTCTCGTCTCAGAAGTTTTGAAAGAATTGCACTCATATATATGATCATCTTGTATTATTTATTTATTTATTTATTTATATTTTTGTAAGCGCATTTATACGCTGGCAGCTTTTCTGATGGTCCCTTCTGCTTGTTAACTGAGAAATTACCTTCAGTATGTTATCGCTTAGATGTTGTAGTGAAGAGAGGAAAATAGTGCAGCATGGAGTCATCTGTACCTAATTTTATTCCCCTCTTCTGAAAATGAACAGAGAAAAAAAAGGTTTTTCAAAAATTATACGCTCATTTGAAATTTGTTCCATGAATGAAACTTCTCAGTCTTCAATAATTGATTTTTTTGCATTCAAACGTTTATAGTGTTTTCCATTCGCCCCTACCACAGTCAATGGATTCAATGGAGGTTTGCAGTAATGATGTTATTCTTTAGGTGTCGTGGTCGATTCCTATCAAAATGCGCCATTCACTGCAATAAACACACAAGGATCACCTATCGATGTGAAACAATTCCACCAAGGGTATTGAATGCGTCCTCCCCGCCATATATTTCTCTTTATTTCACTGCATTTCATTGTGTAAGTTTTGCTGGACAATGCTTTTGTTTGCACAACTCTCGATCTATGAGATGAATTGATCGATTTGTTTGCATTGCTTCTTATCTTTTTCCTCAATAGTCGTTCCAGACAGCGGAATAGTGAGCATCAAGGAGAGATGCCTCAATTCTTCGGCAACAGCGAGCTGACTGAGTAGTAGGCGTAATCGATTTCCATTTCGATAATAGGGGAACGCCATCTTGGGTCGCTAAATAGACTTATGGTGACTCAAATACGCCTTTACGAATAATCCGAATAAAGCATTCAAATCGGTTCATATATAATTCAGTGTTATGTCGCTTTCAATAAAAGTCTAGAAATTAGAAACAAAAGATTTTCAAGTGGATTCAGTAATATAGATTGGCTCTCTTTCCAGTTGACCGAGGAAACAAATTTTGCGTTCGTTGCGTAACTTTGAAGGTTTCCGGTTTCTTCCGTAAGCTCCTTGACGGTTAATCGCTTCATTTTCATTACCCGCTTCCCACTCCCACATCCGCTTACATTGTGCAATTCGCTGGAGGGCCGCCGTTTCGTTCCTGCGTGGAGTGGGAATGTAATGTCGTATAAGCTACACATAACTAGGCGGGGATTGAAGCCGCATTGATGCAACTGCAAAACCGTGCTTAATTTTGAGAAATGCAACAGCCATTGCAAAATTTTACAACTGCAAGAGGCGGCGGTTGCAAAATTGCTTTCAATTCCCAGCGATCTTAGGTCATTTGTTCACTCGATATTATAGCTTTATTATTTGCTTTTATGTGTGTTTGCAATGTATTGCAAAATTCATCAAGGGTCTCCACCTGATCGTTTTTTTATGTACGTATGTATGTGACCGTCTGTTATGCTTTCTGTGTTGCTTCCGGATGTGCAAGATGGGTGGGATTTGGCGAGTATTATCCTCAATCCAAAACATTCTGCTCCTCAAGTGGAATCAAAATGATGGCCAGTATTGCACCACAATTATAGGTCATATAAGTCATGGTTTCATTGTGGTTATGCCATTATCTGTTACAGCAGAAGACAACCACTAACTTTTCTCTGCTTAAACCTTCATATGAAAGGTGCACTGCATTTGTTCACCACTCGCGCATCGGTAGTCGCTCATAGTGATGAATGCAAAGAGGAGGAGTCTTGGCATGCGCCACCACCTGAGATTAAGCGAAATGGAAGTTTTTGGTCCTAAGTAGATGAGATTTTCTAAGAAAGAGAAATTTTGAACAAGAAAAAGATAACATTAGGACCACATTCGTTCTCAAACTTTTTTCTCCGTCCGCCGTATTTTTCTGTTTATTTCGGCACTCATAAATGTAAAACTCCATTTGTCTTTATGGTGCAATTTTTCACTAGCTAATCTTTCCTCCGATGAAGGAAAACAGCTGCAACATTAGCTTGCAAAGCTTTCTCTTCGAATACCGCTGAGTAGTGATGTAGTGTGGTGTGATGTAATATAACCTTGAATGAATCTTCACAGCATCGAGTTCGCTATTTTATTATGTCGTTTTTGCTGCAAAGTTTGTGAAGCAAATTTTGCAAGCGGTCAAATGGCTATTTATTTATTTATACTTTAAAACAACAAGTTTGTTCTTAATAAACTGTACATGTTTTATGTAATATTTCGGCAAATATGGGTTATGCTTGTGTGCTCCAGATATCATGTCGATGATTTCATAACTAGTATTGCAATATTACTTTAAGTCGTTCTTATTCGCTCACTGTGAATGGTATCTCAAAAGAGGGATGGGAGGAAAAATTTAGCTCACTTCGAAGATTGGAGAGTGAGCGCAACGTTCTTTGTTTTCAACTTCAGCAAGTGGACTCTTATAGGAATCTTACTGAAAACTTTTGGGGTACCGTGTATTATAGAACCGTCTAGGTGAATATGTTGTCTTTATTACTTGCCTCAACCTTCTGTTCTGATGAACAGTGACGATTGGCTGCTGAAGACGAATTGGTCAAAGTGATCTATTATATTGCAATTTATTTAATAAATAAAGGTTTCAAATTACAAGTGGCTTCTTGCGACCTTTTATGTTTAAATATTTTCAAAGCTTGACAGCTGTATCAATTTTCCCGACACTGTAACTTGGTGTTCATCTGAAGAGTGCACTCGTATAGGCCAATACTTCTAAGCAACTGATCAGAGCTTTTGTTTTGAATTGATTGCATGTTCAAGTGTTTGATAACCGCAGAAGTGACACGATTCCTCTAGTCTAACTTTTCATCGTAGAAACCTTGCAACTCTGCCGTCTTAAATGTGCGGATCCTTTCTCAAAAGAAAGGACAAACGATGTGCTAAAGTAACGGTATTTTCGCCGTAATTGACCTGTGATGTTGGAATATTCAGAGCATTCAAAGCTTTATTTAGCTCAAATGTGGAAATCACGTACAAGGAAGGTAGTGGGTGCGCATTGGTGGTTCTGTCGAAGTATTTGAGCGAACGATTCAACTTAATCGATTGCTGACACGTTTCGGCTATTTTCCTAGTTCTCGAGTTCCCTTCTTTTCATCTCCATCAGCGCGTCATCCAAAATAGCCACTTCTTAAGGACAGTTGGATGGATGCTTTTGAAGGAAGAAGGAGATGCGGGAAGAGGAGGAAGGAAAAGGAAGTGGCGAATTAAAGAGAGAAATTGCCACCAGTGATGCAATATTGCATATAAGGGGTGAAGCACAGATGTTTTAATCATATAATAAATGCAAATGCTATTGTTACTGTCGACTTTCAAGCAAACATTCGCAAATAAAGAATGCCATCAGGTTCTTACTAGGAATGTTTCTGACGATTGCGTGAAGAATCGTAAAGTCATCCATCAGCTCAAAGGGAACGGAAATTGGATGTCGGAGGTTTATGAAGTCACTCATCAGAATACTTGAAAATTATCGTGACTTCATTCGTTATTCACTCCTTATCAGGTTTAAAAATAGTGCACGTCGGTAAACTGCAACGTCATAATGTTGAGATCTAGAGAGTGATTACGGTGTCAGCGTGAACATTACTTATATAAATTATGTGACGCATCAAATAGTGAATGATGCTTGAAAATGTTCCCTCAAGCGGCTCACGCGTGAGAAATCCAATTCTCTTGGCTCTCTCGTTTGGTTGAAATAAATAAACATGAAATCACCTGGAATCAGTGTGCCGCGATAAAGCGATTTCGCCAAGATGTAGCGAACTCTACCAAAGAACTTGGGGGAGGAGGGACGAGACAGGAGAGGGAAGAAAGTGAGTACATTGGCAAACAATTTGTCGGATGGCAGCCTCGATAAGCAAAACAACGGAGGATTTTACTCAGCGACGCCGGAAAACGAGTATAGTAAAATAAAGGAAAGCGGGTCGGAGCTGCAACATGAAACCACATTTTTCGCAAGGTGAATAGTTGCTTTCTCCTGCAAGACTCCCGCTAGTGAGTGATTAGGCCGTTTGGTGTGACCACTACAGAAAGCGATTTCAAAAGTTGTGGTCGAAATGAAAAGTTGGAAAAGCTCGTAATATGAATGACGTAAAGCCATTTCGTGAGACAATAAATACTGGGAGTAGGATAATACGCGTTCAAGGGAAAGTAGAATGGAGGCAGCCGACGATGTACTTTGCCACTAATACAAATGGTCCACTTTCAAACGCTATTGCTCGCATACTCCGTTAACTGCACGCCGTCTAATCGAAAGTGATTTGCTTGGCAGCCTTTGCCGGGAAAGATAACATTTCCGACATTGCGCTTCACCAGATCAGCACTTCAGAATATCTTCTATCTTTGGTTGTACTCGTTCAAACAGCACAAGCACTTGCACTCAAATGCTATCCTACCGTCCGGTTGCAATCAGCAAGTACTTTATGTCGCGTATTTTTGAATGCCTAGTGTATATTCAGCAATCATGCGAACATAACCTCAGAGATGGCACATATTGACCCAAACTAAGCAGACACCACAGTTAACACGTGAAATATCCCAGAAAGTTATGCATCAAAAGCAAAATTGTCGGTGTATTCTAATTTAGATCATTTTATATTTTATATTTTTTATATTCTAATATTCATATTATATTCTAATATTTATATCATAATCTAATATTTATATTATATTCTGATATTTATATTATATTCTAATATTTATATTCTAATATATATTCTATTTATATTTATATTTTATATCCTATATTCTAGATCATTTATATATTATAAGCAAATGATCAGTTTATATTCTAATTTAGAAACGAGTGAAGAAATTTTTGTGGCCAAGCGGAGCCTTATTCAAATGGCACTTCTGTAGTGATGCCTAAAGGAGACTCTACAAGCGCAACCGAATGCATCACGACTGCAATAATCCAGGAATTCTTAATGAAAGGCATGATTTTTCATTAGTCTTCTTCGTACCTATTCCCACCTTGCATAAGTCTAAATGTTAATATCGTTTATAGAATTCAGACCAAGAAATCTTGGTCGTTGCATCTCTAATGAATAACCGAGTGATGGATAAGAATTTCTTGGAGCAAATTTTCTTCTGATGAGCAATAGGCCGAGATCTTAACAAAACAGACCATTTATAGAGAGGATTATCGCTCAATGCGAATACCTTCTACTTTGCAGCAGTTAATTTCGAAGGGCGCCTTCGTTTTGGTGAAAGCAATTCGGGGCCGATAGGAGAGCATAATGTTTTGTGCGAAAATTTTGTTCGCTATCATAATAAAGCGAGGGTTTCATATGTTAGTTTTGATGCTTATGCGAATATTTTTTATCAACGCTTGCCGAGCGTTTCTTGCAATGCTTGCGACGGAAACGCAAACAGTACCAAACAAAGGCTGATTTGTTGATATGAGGTGAGTGTAGAACAGCTAACGAATGCGTTACTTCAAATTTTGAACTCTGTTCCTTGAGATATTCAAGGCATGTCTCAGTGGTATATGGGAACTTCGACAGGAAAAAGCTTCTCAGCTGAGGATAAATATCGCAAAAAGCGAAATCAATCACATTATTGGGCACAACTTGAGCATTATTCAGTGTTCGAAATACTTCATAAAGGAGTAGATTTCAACGTCTAATTAGTCGCATAAGGCTGCTGAGAAAAACAAGTTGAAGCTGTCATTACATGAATAATAACAAAAACATAGATACTTATTTTGCAAAAGAAAGGGATTTAAAGCGTTAGTTCGCTGCAAGTTCTGACTGCCACAAAGCCCGGTGAACTTTCAACGAATGTCTTCGATGTCTTCGAACAAGCATCAAGCGATATTTTGCCGAAAAAATCGCTCACAGAGGTACTGATGCGAATAGCAATAAAAAAATACGATCATTTCTTGTCAAATAAGATTCAGAAATTCTAGCTGCGGTTCGCCCTCTAATGTTTTCATGTGAAGCATCGTTTGGCGGACCAAGTTCCGCTGGTAAAGACTGTTTCATTTTACTACTGTATCTTCATGTTCGGGAAGGATATGAAATTTGAGACATTAATTTAAAACTTCACTCCTCTTTCTTCCGTCGTCACCCCATTCCATCTAGAAACGTGATTTATTCTTCTCGACAAAAACGTTTTCTCCATTTTTGCAGGGAACGTTTTTAGCGCCAGCACTTCTATTTTTCAACTTTACTAATAGCCCTGATTAGCAGCCTATGAAGTTCTCAATTTTCTTTTGTTGAAGAACTGTTCGCAAGAAAGTTACTGAAAAAGAACTCACCGACTGTTCTGTCGAATATCTGTTCGCACCGAAATAGTGAACGTATTAAAATGGAATAAAGTACCCCTTCTCTGCAATTGTCGCAAATATCTCGCTTAAGAGTGATCAGATGAGAAATTCTTGTGTGTTACTCTCTGCAAAATGAGAAATTCCGCTTTGCAATAACGGGCTCAGTGGATCGATAATTCTGCACGCTATATGCGGTCGAGAACACAACTCATAATAGGTCAACGAATCGAGTAGAATCGTCGCAACGGCGATCGTTTTTTCCGATTAGCATCTGCGTTCCTACGGCAACACGTATCGGCGCTTGAGGTGCATGGCACGCAGAAATCACTGAATAAAAGTTCATCAATTTGGCACGCCACCACCTCCATACGCACATTCCACGCGGCTCTTCGGGTGCCAAAGCGATATATCGCCTTTGAAAGAGTTGCACTTCTCCTCCCTTCCCCCTCCCCCCCACTTCACCCTCCCCCTCACTCCCCTCCCATTCCCCTTTACCACCCCCCTTCACCAACAATTTTCATTCAGAAATAAAATCTTCACTGACTGTTTCACGTGTACTGCTATTCACTTATTTTGCTATTCTTTCATTAATCGAAACACACGTGTCAAATCTTTTCACTTCAATCATATTTTCTCCAACTTCGAATATTTTGCTCGGACTCATTGTTTTCAGAAGAATTATATGCTTTTTTGCATTCAACGATTCCCACGTATATGCATTTACGAGTGTTAGGATGGTTGCGTTTGGAATATCACGTAGTTTTTATAACCAAACTGCCCACTCCGCCTCCCTCCCTCCCCCACACACACCCTCAATCTTAAAGGCGGGTACAATTTCACCCAAGAACCACCACAAGGGTGAGCAGTACGTAGGAACTTTTTTACCCATGAACATTTTCGATTTCGGGTCGACGGTATGTATGCTTGAAGCAAGATCTATACCAATATGCCATCAAAGCTTTATCACCGCGTTGTACTGCGTTCTGTTATATCATATTATCTCATGTTCCTATATGACTTTATCATGCGATGTTGTACTGTGGCATCATACAGAGTTATTCAAAAAAAAAGAAGGAATCCATTCTAAAGAATACTTCGCATCAATAATATCAAGCTAGAAAATGCGCGATATTTGTAGCAGTTGAGGTTGATAGAACCTATGCAGCAACATTGAGATCTTCACTCAACTCTTCAGCAGAAATCATTGAATCGCTCATAATTTGTTAGAATTTTAGTAGAAATTTATTGGCATCGTTATAGAAGACGTAGCACGTTGCTTTGCGATGAATTTCTTGAACGCTTGCTTGAATAATTTCGCGTAGCAATCGAACCACATACGTAATCCATTATATTGATGACTTAGTCGGGCACTGAAGCACAATCATTTAGCAGATGGACGTATGGATCCCGTAGAAAGAGATGAAGCGCAAATCAGTAAAACGACTCTCTGCGAGCATCGATTCTTTGTTTTTATTGGTCGTCGATGCGCACTTTGCGATATTCAATTCCGGTTGCTATTCTTGGTGTTTCTGTTGCTGTTGCGCTTTGTTGTGTTGTGTCCGCAGCCGTTTTGTTTGCCACTATATGCAGGACAATTTTTTCAGTTACTCGATATTTTCTTTCAGCGCTGCAAGCAGTTTTCTAGTTGCTAAATCAATGCACATTCTTCGAGTGAAAAAAAAAACTATTCAAATAAGATGCCGCCCTCCACACATATGATTTCGTTTCTCTTTAGTGTCATGTGAAAGTACTGGCGCGGCTGGAAATTATTCCGATGGATGCATTGGTACATTCAGAAAATGATGAGGAAGCTTCTTACTGCTGTGCACAAATTATCTGCTTCAGCTTCATTCGTTGGTCGTATTTAAGAACGTTGATAAAATTATACTGCTAGTCACTCCATCAATTACTATTTCGAGGGGAACTACTATTTCAAGCGACTAACGAATTATAGCATAGCTACTAGAAACCGAGCATGAAACAACAATATTAATCTGAATTGTGTATTTCAATCCTTTTAGCAGCAAAAGTTTTGTAGAATTATCAAAGTAAGTGCTTTTGAGTGAGCTTCCAACGTCTCAATCCCCTAATAGCACATTCGCTCGAATAAGATATACCTGAGTACGGTTACTGGAGCAATACAAAAAATATGAAACTCGCTTTCGAATAGAATCTTCAGTAGTAAAGAGCCTTCTAACTTCTTACTTTGAAATGGTCGAAACTTCACCTAACTGACACACCAAAATGGAATAACAGCATTTCTTCGTTGAACGCTGAATTATACTTATAAATGGCATTTAAACTTCTTCAATTAAGTTCTCATCTCCCTCCCTCCCCCTGTGGTTTCATTGATTTCCTTATCGATGCAGCTAGCTGACAAGAATACCCACACAGGGCTGTTCTGACCGGACTTTGGAACGCGTAGTGGTCAGCCTGAGGGCGGTCCGTTGCGAAATGAGCCGGGAGTCGAACTTGGTTCTGTTTGCTTACCGGGCAAAGACTCTACCGTTAAGCTACCGACTTCGTATCTGCTGTTGCACATAAATGTTACGTACTACGCTGTAATTTGCAAATATTTAAGCAAAAAAAAAACTCTTCAACAAGCGCTGCTTCTCCAAAATAAACCTCTGCTCCTCTAGAACCTTGAGAACTTCATAGGCTCTTACCTTTTTCTCATGGTAGCATGGAATGTGGATCAACTGGATGCAAGACAACCTTAAAAATTCTTTATTCTGAGGCCAAAGTGGGCGTACTGCAAAACAAAAGGCTGCTGTTGTTATTCGCTACTGCTCCATATACCGTCTAGCTGACGTTAATAGATCGAAAGACCTCAACAGGAAATAATCACGAAATGCATATATCAAATTTATGCAGCCGATAACCTGTCAGATAAATGATGGTGATAATTCTGAACAACGGTGCCAAGCAATATACCCAAACTGTTTTATGATAGGTATGCTGAAATTCTTTTCTAAAGGTTGCATAATATGCTTTCAACCAGCACATTTTTTTCCGCCGACCACCTGAAAGACCAAGTTATAATGGTGCAACCAAAAAACTATTTTAGAACGTATTTGCGGTTTTACTGCAATCGGTTTTTTTTAACCAGCTAATGTCATCTGAACTACGAATTGAATGCAGTGAGAGCAGTTCTGACAGAATGAAAAAAAACTCCGATTTGGAGAAATAGTCGTAAGAAGTACTTCACTCTTGATGTCTAATTTTTCAAGCAAACCACATCCTTAAGCTATTACTGCTACTGCAAACGCTTCCAAGATGTCACATTGGTTGTTCCAGCTCATACGAACGGATGTTACATATTGCAGCAAAAATAATGGCAATTAATTGACAAAGCTGATGGAGATACAGTTGAACAGAGCAGTTTAAGTGCCTTTAGTATTTAGCTGCATTAGAAATGTGAACCAGCTGGAGGCTAAACGAACGCGGCACTACTGAATATTTTAAATATTTCGTGTGGTGCTGATGGAGTGACAAGAATCGAATTGTTTGGAGGCATTTCTTCGATGATCATTTGTTGTTGTGTGCTGAACGTTTTGCGAATAATGGTTGTGATAAAAAACAAGTTTGCGGTCTGTTTGAGCAATGCTTCGTCCATATCTCGTTTCGAAGTCATTCCAGCGATTTGTTGTATCAGATGAGGCAACGCTGCGCCCAATTGATAAATTTGCAAACGGAATGAATTTACGAAGCGATTTCCGAAGAGTCATCAGAATTTGCCATCTTTCTTTCTCATAAACTTGAAGGAATATATGCATTGCTTGCAGTTTGTGTTCGTCTATTATTTGCATAATTTTTACAAAATCTCAAATCCTTAGGGTCTCCAGTTTTACGGGTATTCTAAAAAGTTGCTTCAATTCGTCTGCTCTCCTTCACGTAGCACATTCTCGCATTAGAAATATATCCTATCCTCCAGTTAGTCTTGTTGTTCTAGTAAGTGAGCTGAATATATACCCGCGAAGTCTTGTCTTCGTGGACATATGTCTTTCATAGTTGTTCAAGTGTTGCACTTTCATTCTCATATTCAACGTTACTCTCATCTCCACTCGTGCTGCGTTTTCCCATTTTCAATTCAATTTTTGAGGCGACACTTGCAAGAATGCGTTTTGGTGATGAGCTGTTTGCCTAGTTGTGTCCACGTTCACGTGTTCCTTCCGTACGTCCCATAGTTATAAAAATTAGTCCTCGCGAGTTTTGCGTATTCGGCATATCGTCTACGTTCAATTGCTCTGAAATGAAATTTCCTCAATGCTTCATCCACTTCACATCCATTATGCAGCTACATTTCTTAAATGACCCACTGAGGTTTACTATCAGTTAGATTAATTTGAGCGTCCTGCAGTGAGTCACGCGATTCGATATCAATCGATGGACATGATCAATTATTATCACGACGCTTGTAAATTCTGATTCGGATAAAATTGGTGAATTCCTTTGTCGTATTGAAGGAAAGCAGGGAATGTAGAAATATCCTCTCCTGTCATAGACAAGCACTCACATTCTGACAGTTTCATCATATAATCTGATTGCTATACTCAACAATGCGATGATCATCTTCCAAAGACTGCTAAGTGAAGTCAAAAACTAAGTAGTTGCGACACCCGCCTAATGCCAGTTGCGAGGGGGTGGTGAAAATTGCAAACAATTAAGAAACGCTCGAACGGAGGGTTCAGTGCCTTTTTTTTGAAGAACAATTAAATGTACAGACATCGTTAAAATTTAAGCGGAATTTTTGACGAAAAATCGCTCTCGAAATATCAATAGTCCAAGGTTGGATGGTGAGAGAAAGGTTGATGAGAACTCTGATGCTCGACTTCCACATCTGAATTTAACACCTTAAACGAAACTACCAAAATTCTCGAATTTTTCCATTGCAATCTATGAATATGTCAGACTGGTAAAGCTTCAAAACTTGAGGAGTGAAAATCCAATATTTTTTTTTGCACTTCCTTCACTGTGAAAGATTCAAATGCATATTTGATGATACGAGCAATACAGGCTGCGAGTTCACTAACGGATGTGACCCTCTTGAAATTCTTACTATCTTTTCCACCAATTTTTACTTTCTTGGCAGAGTCAGTGCTATTACTTTAACGGATATTGAGGTAATTGCTGAATGTTGTTTATTCTAAGTCTAACTTTGCCTTGAAAGCACAATTTGTAAATTCCACTATACATTGCATGTGGAATCTAAAATATTTTCTCAAATCGGGCAGCATTCAACTTGAGCATTTCACTTCATTGGTGAAGTGAACCTTGAGCCAACATAACAAGACAGGCGGACAGACGGGAGGACACAACTCGCACGATGTATTTCTGCTGATAAAAATATAAGCGTCCATGAATTATGCTTCATGCAATAAGTATTCGCATTTATGCATGCTCTGAAAGCTGTTCTTAGATGAATTCGATGATGCGTGCATAAGACGATAACTTATTGCAAGGATTATTCTTCTTCCGCACTTTTTGACTATATGTGCATATGTATTCTCACTTGTCAATTCTCGGCCTAGCATTTTCAAGAGCAAAATTCGTTGCCTTGCTCTGTCAACTAAAAACATCATTGTGGATGCATCACACTCTTCAAAAAGAACGGAATGCGTAATTGTGTACTACTTAATTGAGCAACAGGGATTAGCGGAAATTATGTTGGGCAGCGGGGAGGGCGCAGAGGAGGGAGGGGAGGGGGCTGCAGAATGAAAAGGAAGCTGATAGAGGTGGAAAAGCTTAAACCTGCGTTGGTTAATCGAATTCAGTGATTCCAGTGCTTGGACTCTACAGCGAAGCTTTGTGAAATATTGATGCCAAAATGCAATAAGTTATTTCGCTTCATTTCCCCATCGCGAAGCTGCTTCTGCAGCTTCCTCGAATCTTCATTTGGAGGCTTGATGATGTTTCCAAACAGTGTTTATAATGTGCTTTTTAAGTAGTTCCACCAGAAGCATCATTCAGAGACGCTACTCCTTCTGCGATAACGGAGGATACTAATTTCTCAGTGCCTTCATTTGAGCCCTTGCCAAGAATGAACTTTTTAATTCATGTTTCATCCCTAACCACGATATCATTAGCCTGTACATTCATACGTAAGTATCATATGCAGTTGAGCTCTTCATAATCATATCCAATCGTAATGTTGTTTACGAGCCGCCTAACGGCGCAAATATATATGGGGTTTTTATGTTGCAAGCTTAGCGTTTTTGAGAAAAGCTCTCACAGCTCTTGCCTTACCGTTTCTTCAACTTTATAGCCTAATGAGCAAGGAAATCTGCTATGGCGTTCGCAGACAGGTCCAGGCGGACAAGCTTCGACGGCAAGCCTTTTGCGGCGTGGCGATGAGTACAGTGGCAGCGATCGTGTGCGTATTGTCCGTGCCGATGGTATATAACTATATGCAGCATGTGCATTCCATTTTACAAAATGAAGTTGAATTTTGTAAGGTACGTGACGATATGGTGCTGTTATTTTTTACGCTATCGGTGTACCTTTCAATCATAACGGTGCATTACAATTTCTTGGAAATGAGCTCAGCAAAATAAGAAAATAGATTATAATTGCGGTCCACCTCATAAGAATGAATAGCAGATATTGGTGAACCTCGAATTCTCTGATACTTTTAGAAACGAAGCCTGCTTCAAGTCGGAAAATCAATTCTAATGGAAACATTTGTGAAGTCCATAATTTTTTAAGAGAATAGACCTCTCCGCTAAGCTATCCCTCATAGTATTGCAAGCCCAGGAAATTCTATATCCTTTTGTAATTAGAACTCGAAGAAAACTTGAGCTTCGCTACTCCACCTATAAGTTCTACTCTATCCCGAGGCCTGTAGTGTTCGGCGTGTAATGTTCATCTGGGGTTGCGTATTGTATACCTTATGTGCTTCGAGCTGGATTCAACGTTATGAGCTTGCACTTTTGATCAGGAAGGAATCCCCGCACTTTTACAGTCATAACTATGTGCGTCTATTGAGTCAGTCCTCTTTAATTTTTGAGCTAGTCGGGCAATTGTGCTGGGTGCAGTGCCATAATCCATTAAACTAAGTGCCACTGCTAACGTGTTTTTTGATCACTGGAATGTATTAGCCGCACCTCAAGCAATTAGTTGTGGTATATGGATGAAACGGATTTCAGATTCGGTCAGGAACTCTCTGGCAGCATGTCATGCGCACTCAAATGGCGAGGGGCGTCTCGCGTAGGGTACGTCGTGCTGATGATGCAACCTCAACGAGCACGCAAACGCCTACTGACGTTAGCCATGAGCGAATAATCTGTTCGTCATTTCTTCTTTAACTGCATCGCTTTCTCCTCCAGAAAAAAGTTCTCCTCGATTGCCCTCAAATCCGAAAACCATTTCCGCCTTGCGTGCTATGAAATTGAATAGGGGCAGTAGGCTAACCAGTGTCAAGAAAGAATACATTAGCGTCAAGTGAATGAGTGAAAGATTGCATTTTTTGTCAGCACTAAACCGTTTTACTACCACTTGTTGCGACTGCTTTCTTGAAGCCCCGCATGTGGGATTTATACGACAGTAATAACGGGTTTTCTAGGTTGCGGATGTGGATATGGCCCACCGGGACCAGCAGGGCCGAAAGGACAGGATGGTAAGGATGGTGTGGACGGCGTACCGGGTCCCAGTGGAGAGCCAGGCATCGACGCATCTTCTGAGCCCCTCCCTCAATCCGACATCTGTTTCGAGTGTCCGCCAGGTTCGATTCTTTTGCTCTTCTACCTGTCGGCATATGAAGTAGCAATTTTTTCATGTCAGGTTTTCAAGTAGGTCGAGACAATAATTTCCTGTTCTCATTTCAGGTATTCCAGGGCCACCTGGCCCACCAGGACCGAAGGGTGCAACTGGACTACCAGGTGATCCGGGACTTGATGCAGATGGAGGCGTTCGCGGCCCACCGGGACCACCAGGACCAGTAGGGCCGCCGGTGAGTTCGTACGCCGTAATAAAAAATTGCTACTTTGCCAGCTGTTTGGAAATAATGGCACTGATATCCAGAAATATGCGCAAAAGAGGCTTTGGAAAAGCGCTGAGCAGTTTCTTCCATAAGCCGGTATTGCTGGTTGCTAGGAAATAAGAAAACGAAATGGATATTATCTTTAAAATGAGTGAAGGAGGACTAAAAGTGTACTTTAGCAGTAACTTCATTCATTAGCAGCTTTTTTAGATAACGTCATGAGAATGAAAGGTTCGGCGCAAGTCAGATGACAAACAATTTTAGGTATAACAGCAGATTATGTAAGTCCAGTACGCTTGCTTTCTTACGGCAGAATTTACATTCCCGTATTCTGGATAGGTACATTGCTTTTTAGGGGGCACCTGGCCAGCCAGGCCGCAAAGGAGAACGAGGTGCAAATGGTCATGTGATTGAGCAACCAGGACCACCAGGAGCTCCAGGAGAGCCCGGTTTGTAAATTCATGCGTTCCGTCAGTACTTTAGCAACTTGGTTTCGTCAGTACTTTAGCAACTTCTTAAGTGTTGAGTTTTCATTAACTCAGTCACACATATAAGATGACTTGCAGTTCTAAGGATGTTTCCATATATATCAGAATGACGTTAGTGTACTACACCAATTCTTTAACAGAGAATTCCACAATGGAAGCACTTCGGTTTTTTATGCACCTATTTAACGCCTAAACAAAGTGATCCACAGAAGCATTTCTACAAATATAATTGTGCGGATCTTAGACGTTGCAATAAATATCATTTGTAACTGAATGGTTTGATTTTGAAAGCTGATAAATTTCCGCTCATTGACTTGTTTAGGTGCCACTCATACAAATATGGAATTTATAATTCTTTCAGATATGGAATAAAGGACGGAAGCGGTATAAAATTGAATATGAAAATAAATGCTCATTGCTTTAGGTCATAGAAGGTAGAAACTGGCAAAATGTGTGACTGTGCAAAAGGGCACATCGGTACGTAAACAGAATGCAATAGAGTATAGAAAATGGCTACTATATACGTATAGTATCCAACATTGGAACCTGAAGTAGGATAGTATGGCAACCGTGACCACTATAGATATAAAATGCAGCAGAAGGAAATAAAAATTTCGAGAGGTACAACTATTCATTCCTCTCATCTCCGTAACAACGCTTTTGCCACGAACAAAGAAGGACACCCACTTAGTGCAATCAACATCACTCTCCTCAGCCAAAAAAAGAAAGAAAGGATTGAACAGCGAATGAAGCTCGTGCTAAAGTGATAGCCTTCGAGGAAGGTGCCCATTAGATAAACGCATCGTTGCAGAATACTGATGCTTGAAATGATTCCGCATATTATGATGCATCATCAACAGAACGTTTTGCTTGGAGTTGTGAAGAACGAAGCTAGCAGGAGATTCAGCAGCAGTAATCTATTGTTTTCAGGACCACCTGGACCACCTGGGCCGCAAGGACCGCCAGGACCGCCTGGTATCCCAGGATTGCCAGGTTCTCTCATGATTCTTTTCTGAACATATAAGGCTAAATTAAAATTGCACTGAAGATTTACTTTCCATATATATATTTACACTAATGCGAAATCTCTTTAATATTGACGGGCCAATAAAAATGTTTTCAGTGTTCACTACTGGCTGCTTATTAATATAGGTTTCACGATGTTTTGTGTTTCCATTATTATCGAGTCTTATGTTCAGGTCCAAGTGGCCCAGTTGGTGAAGCAGGTGCACCTGGACCAGATGGACGACCTGGAATACCTGGAAGACAAGGAATCAGTGGGAAACGTGGTCCAAGCGGATCTTGTTTACATTGCCCACCTCCTCGTACTGCTCCAGGATATTAGCACAGATAGGCAAAGCAGTGCGTTCAATGTGACAGTTGCTCAGTTCAGCAATACCTGAAGGCTTCGCAGTTCGAATGGCCCGGAGACTTTCTGCAGCCTGATGATTTCTACTCTTCACTGCCCATGTTTTTCTCTATCGTAAATGATCCGTGAGAAATTTCTATTACGCCTGTCGTTGATGTGCGAAAATTTCCGTGCTTGAACTGTTTTAAAGGATGCTGCTCCAAATATTCCTTTAAAGACTCCTTGTTTACTGTTCCTTCTTTCAAAATCGAACGAAATCAGATGATTCCGTGCAGATTCATAAGGTTTGAAGGAGGAGGGTATGAATAATGGACGCAAGGAATTCCCCTCTGGTGCATATTTTAGGCACAGACTTGATGCAATCTGTAGATATTTTTCATCGCCTCCAGATTATTTAAAAAAATTGAGCAACTATGCCTGTGCGATGTATAACGATAGTGAAAAGCATGTATTTATTGGAACCTACGGTTCATTCTAATCTTTCAAAAGTGTCATTTCTCTTCCAAAGTTGTTGTAAAATATGCGATATGCATTGAACGAAAATATGTGTGCTAAAGAAGCAAAAATTCGTTTCATATGAGCGAATATTGCGAAAGAAGTGTCGGTCGCACTCTGTTGATACCTAGCAATGCATCAGATTTGTAGAACGGTAACGTTTCGAAAGGTCAGCACCAGGAAGTGGACCGCTGTTCAGAGATAAGAAGACCCAGAAAAAGTTTGAAATTTTGGGAAATTTTGGCTCGTAAATCATTGTATGGATTCTGGGAATTTTCGTGTACGTAAAGTGTTAGTAAATTGGTCATGTGGGTAATCTGGAAAACAGAGAAATTTATTAATACACCTGAGCAGAAGCACGGTAAGCGTTCTCTTTTTGTTCAGTTACTTGTCTGAATCAAGACATGCAGGGCAACTTTCAACGGCAGGATGACTTTACCAACTTCATTAGGAAAGAATTATAGCAGAATATTTTGCCAGCCTCCGTAAAGTTGTGATTGTTTAGTTTCCGCCAGCAAGTTTTTTAAAGTGCCCACCAAATAATTTTCGCTAAGATCTTTAATATTGTTATGAACTGGTCAAACATTAAACAGAACATTTACACCCATTTACGTATAATTTATTATTTGCTAAGATTTATTTCAACTAAGCGTAGATATTAGATTTATAAGATTTATAGAAAGTTTGCCTCCAATGGCATATTTCGCGTCTAATATTATGTTAATTATTTTTGTGCGTTTTAAAATGGGTGTTTTTCACCATTATCACATAGGAAGATCGTTTATCTAGCTGAAATTCTCCAGATATTATATGGCAGAAGATGCACCTCATTGAACGATTAAGAAACGCGTAGACTGCAGTGCAGAAGACCACCCACGCTAGATTGAATGAGAATATGGGAGTTCCGCTAATGCTTGCAGAAATTCGCAGAGGACGGTCTTGACTCGTGCTTTCCTTCATATGTACACTCATCAATAACTTTAACTCGTGTATATGTCTTAAAAGCTCATGTGATGACACGCCTGTGTGGAAGTTGTTCAAGAATGCAATTCTCAAGATGTTGGAAAGATTGTGGACAGAATGGTTTATGTTTTTATACCGGTGTTTGTTTTGAAAAAAAGATATACCGTGTTGAATTTTACACGAAAATCAGCACATAATCCTCAGATGTCAGAAATTTTGTGAGATAAGAGGACCCAGCAGAAGGCAGATTATGTTTGCCTTGTAGACCAAGGTAGTAACACTATTTTATGATGCAAAACGTGTCGAAATACGTCAGCTTAATCGATATGGACGGCGTACGTTTATGGTGATCATTCGATACTTTTTTTCCTCAGTCTGGATCCGAAGGTGACCAAAAAACAAAAATATTGGCTGAGGAAGAATGGAACCTGTTATCGAGCCCAGTCTGGAGAAGAGGGGATATTCAGTAACATAATAGCTGTCGCAAATCAGCGTGCAATGGCATAATGAAATCTCTCAGTCTATCGACCACTCGAGTCCATAACTACCTAAGTCAAATGAGAATAGGCCGAAATATTGAAGATGTATTGAAAGGAGCTGAAATTTTAGGGTATTTCTACATGCTATCTTGCTTTAAGCTTTTTCTACCTGCGCTGTAACAGATAAAAATTAGTTTGCGAGTTTCCGTCAGCAGGATCATATTGCCAAAATTCCTGGAGATAAATCAGCGTGAACGATGAATGTTCATTTACTGCGATACGGCTTTAAAGATTTTTCTAATGCTGGGATCTCTTCAGTTTAATCTACCGACAAATCGCTGTTCATGAGCACTGAATGGGACGGTGCGTAAGAAGGAGCTGGCAATACAGCAAGATTTAGGCATATTCCCTGAGCGTTTCCTGTAATGTGCAAATTGCAAAGCTAAAACGATCATGACGGGTTGGCGAGAGAGGAAAGAGAAAGGGGAAGAAGGGAGGGTTAAGACACAGGCACAATCGCCGGCCCAAAAAATGAGTTCCTTGCGGTGAATGAGAAAGTGCATCAAAATGCATGAAGAGTGACATCCTCTGCCATCTTCACGCTGAGACGGTTGAGACCGCAAAATTATATTCATATGATGTTCCAACTCACGACTATCTGCTCAGATGCAAGTGACACCTGTAAGTTGGAGTTTCGATTCATGAATCTGTCATATTGCTTGTAATGTTAGCCAGAGGAGGTCGACGTGAGATCTTCTGGTTGCATCCATCATATTCTTGCTTCTGTTTAGCCTTTTTAATTCAATAAACACTGCACTACTATCTCAGTTGAGTGGTCTCCATCTCGAGATTTTCCACAATGTTCAAGTTGGCGTTGAATTCATAACCAATATCTTCTTGCTAGCTGGTCAGAAGCATTGTTCAACCACAGAAGATTTAGTCAAGTTTCGGCCGGAGGTTGTCACTAGGACGAAGTTGCAGAAAACGGCTAGCTATTTGGGAGCATTTACGACGGTTCCAAGTAGTTTACAGGAATAGAGATATTGTAAACCTACAGAAACCTAGACTGACGAGTAGGAAAAAGTGCGGGAATGGATAAACCAAGGTGCACTAAATAGAATACCCTGTCGTTACGCGGGGCTTGGGAAACGATGTCGCATTTCACAAAACGTCCTTCATCGAATCCCACGGGGCAGATGAAGGCTTAAGACACACGTCATGGTCCGCCTAACCAGCGGTTGACGTACATATTTGAGCTACAATCCCATGATATAGAGCGAAATTTCGTCACGGAGTTGTTTACTGAAGCAAGAACAGCATCCTGATTGACAACGTTCAAGGTCTAAATACCAAGTTATAGGCGTCGAGTTTCATCTGTAGTATATATATGATGGATACTCGCTACAGAAAATCGAGCGAACGATTCTGGGCACTTAATAATTTCATCACAGAGTTGACACACCTCATTTTGGTACGGCTGATTTCAACCTTTTTAATGCTTTCTACTCATCGTTGACTAAAGTCCTAATGAATTACAAGCAAGTGACATGATTTGTGTGATCAGAGGCATGCTACATAGCAACCTAAATGTTTCTATAATTTGCGTCGTATCAATTTTCACTGTTTTTTCATGGATGAATTCTCTCCGCTGGGTTTCGGGATAGATGTTATCGTTAATAGCATTCAGATACAAGCCGGATGATGTTTCTTATAACCTGTCGCATGGAATGGCTTTTAGGGCAGAAGTATTGCATGCTGTTAAGTATTTAATGGTGAATAATGAATTTCAATCCAAAGAGGCGTCTATGCCCATGGAGCAGAATTCTAGCTGCCTCAGTACGAGTATGTGCAGAAAAAAGTTCTTCTTCGAGGAAGGGAGGAGGGGGGACGAGGGAGGGGGGTAGGGGGATGGAAAGCGTAGCTTGATTGCTTTAGGCTCTAGATAGGTGTTTTCGATTGGTGCGGGGACTATGAGGACCTTTGATCTGCGCAATAGAGTGCGAGAGTTGACCAAGCTGCACAGTGCCTTATGAGTGCCTAGGTGCAAGTGTGCTACACACCTGGTTTGTGCGCGACAAATTGGCAATGTTGACACATCACTAATACGATACGTCGTATGTCGGTGAGTGAGTTAGCACCTGTTCTCTGCTATATGCTGCGAACACTTTCTCACTTCACGCAAACAATGGCGTTCTGCAGTGAATATGGTACATCTGTATCGTGAACTCTGTAAAGAATATGTTCCACCTGCACTATTATAATACTGCCGTATTAGCCAAATACTTAATCATGCTTGAGGGAAGGCGAGCGAGGCATGCATTATCGTTTGGATAACAGGCCTGACTGCTATGTGCAGTGATCATCTTCAACCCTCTTTTCGAGCGAGACTGACGCTGATAGCACGGAACAACATCTTGTCGACACCTCGTTGCGAAACGTTTCCCTCTGAAGTAGCGGATAACACAGCCTTCCGGAATGGGGAATCCGATGATTCGAATGACGCTTTGAATTTATTTTCACATGTGATAGCATAGCATAAAATCCTTTGTATTTATGAAATTCATACATCTCCTGTAAATGATCAGCGATGGAGTGCATCAAGAAGGAGAGAAGAAAATAACTTATGCTTCTTCAACTGCCATTTCAAACGAATCGATTCAACTTCATTATTCAACAATGTACAAGCGTCAGCGCCGTTCAGAAATGCGTGCTAAGTCGATTTTTCGAGAATTTATTGTCAAGTAAGTCATTTCACGCTAAAATTTCAACTGAAGGAGCGCTTCTTTATAGTGCTGATCAATGAGGAAGTTTCTGAAAAACGCTATTGCGGTCATGTACATAAATGCAATTCAACTTAATTTTTCTCTACCACATTGGATTATATAGCAACGTATTTAAAGGTAGAAATCTCTATGTTGTTCCATTTCTATGGCTCAGCACATCAGGGNGCTGGGGGGGGTTAGTAATTTCACCACTCAGCATCCCTCCAAAACACTTCCCGGCTTTCATCACTTTTAGAGATAGTGATGACGATAACGACTTATTTGAACAACGCATAGTTTATAAGAGGCAGTGCTACAAGTGGACAATATTCTGAAATGAAGTTGCATGTGAGATGAAAGAAAAATGCAGAAAAAAATTGAACAAGATGAAAATGACGAAACGTTATGTTCAAGCGTAGTGTGTTCAGATGAAGAAGTAAAGGCAAATTGTTGATTGACCAGAAAGACAAAAACATTGGGATGAGATAATGGAATTGAGAAGGTCCATCTTTCCGATATCCTCTTGACGGTTAAGGAGTTTGTAAACAGTTATCACGTTCCTTTTTGCTCCGCATTATTAGAACGAATCCATATTCAGTTTATCAGGTGATATTTATATGTAACATACCTAAAGTGAAATCGAACTGCAAAATCCCAGTGATTTTTCAACCGGTTCCACTATTTTAATATAGCAGGGATTGAGTATTCCATCACAGCAATCATATCCTTGAATTCGTTCCCATAAAATAAAAGTCTTTTGGCTTTGAAGCACTTCAGGATCTGACTGCTTTGAAGAAAAGCGTTTCACGAAATAACCGTGTTTGGTTTTTCGAACCGAAAGTTTGCGTCTACTAGTATTCCAAAAACTGGAACATCTTAATGAGCCTCCGGAGATCACGTAAGTTGTGTTGCCTACAGGGATATGTGTGTCGGAAACGTACGACAAAAGTTTTGGCTTCTGAAATCGGATGTTGACATTAACGTGACCATTCGCCGAGTCAATCCGAGGCATTCGGAGTTGCTGATTTGTCTGAACTTTGGAGTTTCACGTCATCCGCATACGTTCTGATGGAAAATCAAGTAAAGAAAGCCGTTCGTCAAAAAAAGACGAGTGGGAGACTTGAGAAGCGGCATTAAATTTGATCGCGTTAACTGAGAGAGAGCACCATCAACAAAACCTTGTTAAAACCTGCCTCTCTAGAAACTGCCTACGCATGAGAACGGCCACCTTTGTACATCCGGTGAGCCTATCTTGCTAATGGAAAGCTACTGGAAGCAGACGTGTCAAAAGCGTTGCAGAAATCAACGTGAACTTCACCGAAACGCCCATTTGCCTCTAAAAGCTTGTACAACTTTTTTATGGCAAAGAAGAACTGAATCTTGCATGACTTTCTCCGAATGAAATCAAACTGCTTTCCGTTAGGCTGGGCAATCTTTAAGCTCAATGCAATCAGTGATTTGCCACAGAAAGCGATAAACTGCCGAAATGAAGAATAGTTGACGGTAGTTTGTTGCAACTTCATTTTTGAGATGTGACACAATAGCACTACGCCAAAGTGCAGTATGCCGTAGTGCAGCAACGGTTGAAATAACGCATAGACAGACAGAGCAAGGGTCTGTGTTACGCTTGTGGGAAAAGTGGAAATTCCCTCAGGTATCTTTGAGGATTTGTTAGGGGGTGGTAATAAATAACGACATATGATGTGGATATCAACTTTAACAAATGAGAATTCCGAGTCACTGAAAGGCTGTCAAACTATCGTCCTGCAAGGAAACATCGCAGAAGTGCTTGGCTAGAACTTCAGTTTTTTCCTGAGCGCTGCCGACCAAACGGTCATGAGATCATGAACCAATATTATCCTCAGCTTACAAACATTTCCTAAAATGATTAGCAATCCTTTTCAAATAATTTCTAACAAGCCCTTATAAATTGTTTATATATGCAATCATCGTCAAGCTCATTTTGTTGTTTGAAGGATGCATTCAGAAAAGAATTGCAGCCACTCATTCACTTCGCGTCCCCCCAATCTATGCATCACGCTGTATGATAAATGTTCCGTTCGGTTGCTAGCATTTATCAGGGATATATTCGACATCAAAACTACACTGTTTAGCGTAATACTTTGCAGCCTCCCACAAATTCCTTAGAAGATGCCTCACCTATATCGCCACTCTCAAATAACCTTAACTGGTCCCAAAATGCCCTAATTTCGACGAAATGAAAGGTATATACGAAACTCCGAAATCCTATCAAAGGCCTCATCCCAAACGACGTCAATTCTGTTGTGACGGTGGTGTTCCGTTCGCATCAGCATGCTGCATCAAGTGCACATTGGCACTAAGAATACTTCAACATGACGATGAGGGAAATCAAGCATAGCAACTTAGTGGACTATCACCTCTTCCATGCGGAAAATCGTAGGATCAGTCCTGGGTAAGGTTGTTGCTCATCAAACAATATTGGAGCAAAACCGTAAATATTAGATATGCTGTATTTATATGTGTGTTGATTGCAAAAGTGGTAAAGGCAAAGACTGTACATCGCATGGATTATTCTCCGAACGCAAGAAGAATAAAAAAGATGAGTAGGAGTGCAACTCTGGTAAATCTATAGCTGTAGTATTTTTACCTTAAAAGGGTTTTCTCGGTTATGACAACAGAAGTGAGGGAACGCTAACATATGTGTTTATTAAACGAATGTTTTCCAATCACCCAGCAATTTACAAAGTAATTTGCAAACATCAAACGCTCCACAATGGTTACGCAAAGAATGCAAATCGAAGCACAAAACGCAAAAAGTTTCGGAGCACCCAATAGATTACAGTGAATTGTATAAACTTTTTCGCGCTCTCCGTTCTTTTTATTTCCACTACACAAGAATGACAGGTACACTGAGGAAGTAGCATTGATGTCGCCTTACTTCGGAACAAATATCGCAGACGAGCCAGTGTAGCCGTTAGATGACGAAGAGAGCAACGGTATTATTATGCGACTGTGAGCAATATTGTGGCCTCATCAAAAAGACGCATTTAGCGCCACGGAAAAGCAACACAGGCACGTACTTCCGGTTATCACTACAACAAACAACTCAATGAAATCCCCCTTCCAAACACCATGTTTGAATTTGGCTCCAATGAATATCGATCGCTATCTACACCTTTGGACTGATTTTGTATCTTTTCAACCAATTTGAACGGCATTTCGCCTACGGCCGATCTTCGCATCCTACGCGCAAACGCCCATAAACGTAACCATTTAGCACTTCCTACTCATTCGAATCGTTACAATAAGTGAAACGAGTATGTGAAACTGAACGTGACAGCATAGAGATCATGAGTAATGCGGTTCAGTACACAACGAGAACGCTGGTGAAATATGATGTGTTAAGTGAAACTCTGGTGAAGCTATCACAAGAGTGGTTGAATGCAAAATGATAATGTGAAATCAAAGGCAAGCTCGTGGACAATGAGACGGAAGAAAACAACACGAACGGAACACATCAATGCACCACATAAATATTTATATGTGATATAAACAAAGTCTGATATCCGAAAAACGCCCTCAAGACGACGCTTTGGCAGCATCCGACAATTATAAACGGCATATGACAGATAACTCCTTTGGAAGAAAACTTCTGCAACGACAAAAAAAATGAAATGATTCAGCAGTACCCGATTCCCACGCGAATGTATGCCAGCGGCACTAGAGTAGAATAATTGCAATGATGAGGAATATGGTTGAAGAAGTCACGGCGGTGGCACTCGAGATTCTCTTCTTTTCGTCCTCCTCCACATCCTCATTTCCCAGCGTCTTCGCGATCAGAATAACAGGATCGCTTGAGCCAGCTTCGTTCTGTGCAGTCAGTCGGAAAACGTACTCTGTATCCTGTCGCAGTCCCCTCACCTCGTATACGCCATTTCTCACTGCAACGACAATTGGAGGTCTGTACAGCGAAGCCATTTGAAAGCTGAAGAAAAGCTGTTTCTACGCAGAACTGCTGTCTTTCGAGGAAGGACAAGTCCAGACGCTCACAGCCCAATTACATCACATTCTTGATTCAGCTACGAAACCGGGGAATTCCAGTGAATATCAAAAAAGTGATGAAACATCGGTGCCGAGAATGCGAACAGAAAACTGGCAGAAAATCTATTTTCGGTGCCGTTTCGTTGTGCAGCAAGAGAAGAAACTCATAAGCGACATGTTAAGGTAGTTAACAGCCAAATTTTCAAAAGCAGCATACTGGCTGGCGTGGTCAGTCGCGAGCCTTGCGTTCGCCACATCTTCTCAGTATCCAAGTTCTGCTCAGAAGCCTGCAACTGACCGATCCTCATAATGGACTTCGAATGTGATTCAGCCTAATATCTTGCTGGGCAGTGTGATTTAGCCTAATGGAGTTGTAAGAATATCCTGCTGAAAAAAATCGTCTGCCCACCCGCCTTCTATATCACCGCTACTAGGCATCAGAAGAAAGTTAAGCTTAGAGAAGCGCTCGCATGCAGTTGGCCGTTTAACCGCAAACTGGATTCATAAATGAATAGCCTGATCCTACAGATGTCAAAGCACTCACTCATCACATATGAGCATGTTTGTACATAATTTGAGCAAGGTTTTGAGCTTGTGAGAAATGAATCACACTCACAAGTTTTGAAAACTTTTGGCTAAAGGCTTGTTGAAAGCATACCACCACATCGTCGAAGAGACCCCTTCTGATGAACTCGATGGTATAAGTCAGGATCGGTAGCTCCTCGTCATCAACTTGTTCGATTTTCCACAAAATTGCATCCGCACCGATTTTATAAAGAGATGCATGCACTTCATCTGGTGGGTCTGAAGTTGTTTAATATGCTCATCGCATTGTAAATATAACAAGCATGTTGGCAAAACTTGACATCTAACAAAATATGCTATCGTATCAAATTTCATCGTCCTTTATAACGCAATTTGAGCATATTACAGAGCAATTTCTGCCAAACATTTGCTATGGGCTGAAGTTTAACATCCTGATAACCAGTGAAGTAGCAGGTGTTTGCAATTCAGTTACAACTCATCAAACTAGGCTTACTAACACGGTCATAGTAGTAGCAGCTCCTTTTGTTAAAGCGAATGGCGCAGAAATTTATATTCGTGAAAAAATTAATTGAGGTCTGCGCTTGCTTTTGTGCTTGGTATATTTCGAGCGCCACTTTAAACCTGTGAGTAATTTTAATGCTATTATGCCATCACTGTGACCAGTTTTTGGACAAATGAAGTGGGTCTGAGAAAAATCACGTTTCACTTAAAGCAAACTACTGAAAGGTTATGAAATGTGACCACTCACTGGCTTCTCTGAGAATGATTGTTTGATGCGATTTGGCCTTGCCATTGCTAGCCTCACAGATATATTCGCCAAAGTCTTCCTCCTCCACTGCTAGGATCTGCAATGTGCAAGCAATAAATTTTCATCGATCTCGGCACATCAAACTTGGTGCTAGGAATCGCCGCTAATCAGCATGTCCGTAGCAAAAAGAGGTGAACAGAGGCAATGCTGAATCGGTCTGCGTACTGCCGGTACCCTTCTATCTGATTTTACGTTAATGGTGAGGCAAGAAGAGTACTGCAAAGATTACATGCTATTTATTGACCTAGTGTTCAAGCCTTTGATTGCATAATAATAAAATCAGGTTCATTTATGCTCCGGAAGAACAACCACGAGAAGAAAGATCATAAAAATGAGCAAACCTTGAAAATCGCACTCTGACGCTCGACGTCGAAGTGCAGCTCGTACTTCTCCACGTCGTCTAATATTTTCGTATCTTTGAAGAAACGAAAGTGTCTGGCCGGTGGATTTGACGAGGAGATATTGCACTGCAGAATAGCCAAGCGGCCTGTGATAGCATGATGCTCGACAAATGGTGATGCAAATTCGGGAGCAACTGCAACGCAATCACAAATGTTACTTGGAGTTAAGACCGTGAAGCTTCTTTCAAAACCTGACCGCCGTTACGCTTCCGTATTCGATGCTGTTTACAACGCCTGGTGAGCAACCCATGACTGTGCACTTCGGCTCAAATATACCAGTCTGTCAACACCTCTCAAACACTATTATTATATATTTATTGGCTCATCCATAAATAAAGACTGTGGTGGGACCAAATGAGACAGAATGGGTGAACGAAATCTATGGTGGGCGTACGTTTTGTTAGCCTAGACAACCTAATGACCCCAGAGACCTATACAACACCCCTCCCCTTCGTGCCATATTTGAGGCTCTGCATAGTAGGTCTTTCCTCTCATCTCTCTCTTGCCAAACCTCCTCTTAGTGCCCCATCTTGCAATCAAATTTTAACGGATTTTCAACTTTACAATTCAAATTAGGCGAAAAGCATTTGTGAGTTTCAGTGATTCGCTGATTTGTGAAGATAAGCGAAGTTGTTGCAGCCGAGCCGAGTAGTGAACGCAACAGCATTTTGCTAACACAATTTTCGAAATAACATTTGCTTGTGCAGGAATCACTTACGAAGTACAAGCTACAAGAATGCACCCATTTACTGGCTAAGGAAACTTTCGTGAAGATTCAATAAAAGTTTACTTCGCTTTATAGCTCTATACAGAAATTTTTGCGCAGCTAAAGTAGCCGAAATGTTGAGAAAAAGTCACAATCTTTCGAAATGATGGAGAAAAAAGAGCACTCATTAATGAAAGCATTAGAATTTCATTCCATTAGAAAATCAACTCACACCAAACATCGATTTTAATTTCGTTTTGTTCGACACTTGTCGTATCGTATTCCTTGAATTCTTGCACGGCAAGGCACTTAATGATGCGGTCTTGATAGTACCTCGTTAAGTGCTCTATCGTAACTTCGGATCCAGCCACCACAAATTCCGTCTCTAGAATATTGAGCAGTCAAAAAAAAAAACTCAATACGAGCATACTTCAGAAAAACTAACCGGCAAACCTTAACGAAGTAAAAATATTCTCAACAAAAAGAAGATTCCAGTTTCGTAATGTGTCTTGCGCGCAAGAACAGCAATATCTACTTCACTGACCCATCGCCGATTGGAGCGCATCCCTGGAATGAATCATGGATGGCTTTCTGTTGATGCATGACTTATAGCATCTGCTCTGGGTAACCGCAGAAAACATCAGGACAAAAGATGAAGAAACATTCGGCTAAGGTGCTAGACTGCATCGAACGGAAAGAGTGCAGAAGGCACTCTTCTATGCTAAGATAAATTAAACTACAGTATTTCCCATCTCTTCGTCTCTACCAAGGATGCGACTTCACGTGAGAGCGCTGCGCCCCGGCCCACGACGAGAGGACACAAACGAAATCGCTCAGCATATGAGGTGTTGAGGACTCACCTGTCGGATTGCCGCCGCTACGAAAAGGCGAATATCCGTGCACGTGTACTGCCTCTAACTGTCAAAAAATCGGGAAATCACCAGCCTCAAGAGAAGCAAAAAGCAATACAGATGAGAGCTAAACAACACGACCTCTAAGCGGTTCGCCGTCCGCATCCGTGATTTCGATCTCTGGCTGAGGCTCACCACTTGCTCCGCAGTCAATTGTAAGTGATTCGCCAAGCATTGCGCCCACAACGCGCTCTTTCTGGTTCCATTCAATCGATGCTAAAATTCGCTCAATTTCAACTCACGGGTCAACAACATACTTCACATTAAGGAAAATATTTCATAAAAATGACATCTCATTCCACCCAGCCGTTGTTTAATACTATATTCCGCTAGAAAAAAATATGAAAAGCTATATCATAAAAAAGTTCGTGAAATCGGGATAACATATTTTCACTATGTTTCAAAACATCAACGACTTTATAAAGTAGATGAGGAATTGTGAAAGGCTAAAAACACAAAATACTGCCCGCTGGTCACATCTAACAAGGTTTAGTCAAGATTTTGGGCTATAAATGTCAGCAGATCACAGTGGTGCCTACATTGCACGAGCGCATAACGATCGATTCTTAAAAATAAACCGGAGCGAAATTACATTCGTGAAGAACAAATGGGCTCGAAAGAAGCTGCACGTAACGGTCCGTTGAACCTTTCATAGAGCAAACTTTAGCGCATCCCCCCATCTTAAAACCCTCCGTTTTGCTCGGGCAGCTTTATGAAATACATGCATTATAAGATATTAGCGAATGATATCCATGACTTATCAAGGTACTTGATGTTGAGCTAGTTTCCGCGCTGATTTTGATTTCGAACGCAACTATTATGAGGTCAGAGAATAAAATTTTGTATGGATGATGTTCCGACAGTTTGTTTACCTAAAGGCCTATTATAGCGATGCCAACCATGAGATGATAACTTGATGGTGCGACACATACATTCGGCAGCCTTCGACCATCTCTTCGATAAATAATGCTAACAAATCAAATTTAGACTACGCGTTAGTGCCATATAAAAAATGATGCAAAGCGAAATCATCGTCAACTCAAATGGCAAAAAACAAAGTACGTTAAGCGACGAGTTACCTCCATTGAGTAAATAACGCTGCATCTGATTACTGTTATGGTTTAACCGCTGCATCCTTCACATGCAACTCGAATTTGTATTCCTCCGAAGCAAGCATTGAGCAATCCGACATCAATGCATGATCCACTGTTTTTTTTCTTTTTTTTTGGCAGGACAAGAAGCCAATTCGTTCATTATTCGAGAAATGTGATTGCTTTCACGGTCGCTTGTTTTCTTTTGTGAAGTACCAATATAGGAATGAAGAGGGATGGTTTTTGGCCAAAAGATGAGAAAGAGAACGCAGCCGACAAGACGGTTCAAGAGTTCGCCCAATGAGACTCGTTGAACATTGAGGAAGAGGCAATATTACCGTCTAGAAGCATGGCAAAGACGGAAGGCCACGAAATACGTTTCTGTAGTCTCGAGTGTTTACCGACTAAGTTCTTAAACGATGAGAAGAGGCATTTCATGCTTACCGACGACTACCACCTGAATTTGTTTTCGATGCGTTCGCCCGCCAAGATCTACGGCAACACACTTGTATATGCCTGCATCGCGGGGTGCGATCTTCGAGAAAACAAGTGACAGCTTCTTGTGGTGAGTATCATGTTCGTGAAGACCAACCGTGAATAGGCTATAAGCACTTCATACGATCAGAAACATTCTGCTTTATCGTGTATTTCAAATATGATTTCAATCTCGCCAGGAGACCTACTGCTGAGGTCAGTTATGCTCTTAGAAGCAGATCCCAAAAGTGTCATTTCCTCGAACTCATGACTGCTATCCAAAATAATTGGTAAGGCTCACAGGTTTATCGTAACTTCTAACTCTAATATGATGCGAAAATGCAAAAATATGAGAAATATCAGCTAAAGAAGGCAGATGCAGTAAAGCATACAAATTTTTGAGGCATAAAACCGGTTGGAATATGTGTAAAAATGAAAATTTCAAATACTGCTTTGCCGATATTCCGAAGAAAAAGTAACTCTGATGATCACTCTCTGTACATCGTTACTAAACTCACATCTACAGCATACTTTTGCACCTTTACAACTTGCATATTTGTACAATGCCAATGTAAACAGCAAATAATTGGAATTTAACAGTTTACGCACCGATCGGATGCAGTAAATTAAACATATGCGACGTTTGTGCTCTTCCAATCACGCTTATCTATTTAGCGCAAATCATTCGAAATTTCACAGATGGATCATGAGAAACGAATGGCAATTGAAGTAAAAAGAGAAGTGTAGCGATATTGCCTACCTGCTCGACGATTCGCCATCGATTTTGCGATCGTTTTCGTTACGCCATGACAATTGATTCACATCGGTGATATCCTCACCGTTGAAAATACATGAAACTCGAAATGTGCCACCCGATTTCACAACATATTTGTCGCCTGTTAGACTTGGCGGTGTCACCTTCAACTTGCCATCATCCGAGTCCACTACACTGTTCTCGCCACCTGAAAAAGCTTCATTGCAATCGCAAACAGCCAGCAAGATAAGCGTGACTCGGATGGCTCCATTTGTACTCACGTACAGCCGTCTATAAGTCAGATATGCAGACAACTTCCGAATACGCCGAACAGCTCCATCTAGCTTATATCTTAAAAAGCCATTCAAATGACGCATGAAAACCAGGAAAACCGTCACTTAATGCGTAGTCGAAAGAGCCTAACCAATAGTTTGGAAATCAAAGACTCAAATGTGCTTTAAACTTTGCACCTACTTCTTAGTAGTCAGGTTGCTTTTATTACTGGTTGCATCTCAAGAAGAGTTGAAAAATGGGTTTTTGTGGAATTGTATGAACGCTGGGCTAGATTTGAAAATGAATTATCGTGCATCATTTATTAACTGCTAACAACAAGGGCTCGACGAGAATTGCCATAACATATACTGTGCCAGGTCTCCTATCATACTTTTCTACTTGTCACAATAAGTCTCTCCTCCGTTCTCTCCTTCCGACCAAAAGCATTTATTAAACTGTCATCAGGGGGTGATACTTTACAAATAAAGCCAACAGCCATCATTATTAGAAGCATCTTACTAGATAGTCTATCTTTTAACGATCTTAAAAACCACACCGAATGAATTATGAATGCGTTGCGTCTGCCCTCTGTTTTCTTGACGTGAAAATTTGCGAGTTTAACGTTGCAATTTCCATTTGAATGCTGCAACGCAGCAAAGTATAAAAAGTTCAGAAGAGGATAGCTGCTGCCTGATGAGCTTACAAAAGCACTTGTTTCGAAGCTATTTCAACGATCCTCATCCTATTTACAGAAGTGTGCGAAAGCTAATAAAGTTGGCCAATAATGCACGTCGTATGTGCTATTAGTACTCAGATTCGATGAAGACTGAGGGGATTTGAGAGGTGTTGTCGCTCGATGTAATCACGATAACAGTTGTCAGCAACAACATGCTTATTCGCCTTAACAAAATGTAGTCATTTGGAGCGTTGCAAGAATTGCGTCACACAACGTCACTTAAGTAATTCGAATGTTCAAAATAGCAAAACTTGCAATTTTGCACCCGTGGTCAAAAATTTTTTATTTTATTTCAACGTCGCCAAGTCGAACAGTACAAGCTTACATGCTTATCCTCATCACCCGATCGTTCAAGCTTTACATCTGAAGGCAGGTTCATCCAAATGGCCCGAGTTTCAAACTCTTCATCTAAATATGTCAATGATACGATACAGGCAAGATCAAACGGATCCCCAAATTCCACTTCTCCTGATTTTTACACACCCTGAAATTACAGAGATTGTTATAAGTTTCCTTCGACTAATGGCTGTTCAACGACCATTCAATCAAGCCGTCCATTTCAAATTAAATTGAAATAGACAGAAGTAACACATTTAACATTAGCAGCAAGAGAATAGAACTCTTAAAATTTTTGTGCATAAAAGAACCACGAAGATGTTTCTTCTCGATCGTATATCCTTCTTTAAAAGTAGGGAAAACTATGCGTCTCGGTTCACCTGCAGTACCTTCTCAGTTATGGATCCTGTCTAAAAGTGGTGAACAGATATTCCCAGGATCTTAAAGTCTGCTTTTATGGTGCTCTTTAAATTTCAAGCGAAGATACACGCACTGTTCGCCGAATGTTTTACGAATTGTAAGCAGCTGTCGGCGCTCAGAAAGGCAGTGACGCATTATCAAAAAATTCACAGCATCACACGACTCTGCTATCACGTTGCAATTCGCTAGCCTCTGCTAGCGGACCTCATCGTGCTGGTGCAACCCAAATGGATCGTACCCTACACCAAAACCGTTTGCATGGAAGAAAGCCTCAATTGCATGAGAAGAGTTGTGTTTCCAGGTTCGGACGAAATTAGAACAAAGCAGTAGTGAATATAAGTAGAATAAATAAACACTCAAGCTTCACTAGTTCACACTTTTGCCACTCAACAGTTTCTAGCGCATCACACATGGTTCTGCCTCAATACCTTGCACGGCAAGAACTGATTTGGCATTTTTGGTAATGAACGTGGCGATATGCAAATGTGACGTTCATAGCACCGAATAGCAACGAGGTTATTTGTGCAATGTTGCAAGTTATTGTGCATCAAACATGTTTGAGAAACGATCTATGGCGAAAGTGACCTAGCGAATTTCTATAGTTTGTGGATAATACTGCCACTTGTACCTTATGAAAAGTATGTTTTGTTAGGCACAGCATTCGAAGAATGTTGGTGAAATGAGCAACTATCCTAAAATCGAAGGCTAGACTTTACGGCAGTGATGCCTCGATGCAGTCGAAATCGCAGGACTTTTTTTTGGTCACATATTCGCAGCCTATCTCTCAATCGAGCAAATTCACGTGCCCTCAGTGGATCAGCCTCGCCTCATTTAAAAAATTTTCTTACTCACTCAATTCTACAAGCACTAAATTTCGGTTGGAATTTCAGAACTCCACCATTCACAAATAAGTGTACTAGAGAAAGAAACGACAAGCAAACTTGACGTTTTCAAAGTGAGCCGCGTTCAGTAAATTCATCTTTGAAAATCTTTTGGAAGATTTTGACACATGCTTCTCCTTCGAAAAAATAACCCTGCATTCTTGCTGCAACTATCCCTACAGAAATTCTCAGTGGATATTCTCAGTGAATATTCTATTGCTATGTTTGAAATGATAGTGAAGTAAACATCAGAATCGAATTTCTTCGCTGCTGGACACAACTGTTCACATATCAAAGCTCCCTGAAACCTTTTAAACAGATGCGGGCGCAACGTACTGAAATTCTCAACAATTGTGAGATTGACACGAATCAAAACCTTTGAAGATAAATCAAAAGATCTAGCTGAAAATCTTTGGTCTCCCATTTCCCCTGCCAAGATCTGTGGTACCAGCTTTAGAAGGAATAAGAAACAAGAGAAGACTAACGTAGAGAATCTTCAGCTCCTTCTGAAGATTCTCAACGGTGTTCTTGTGCGTGGATGCCGAAAACTGACAAAATCAGATAATTATGAGAATTAGCCTAAGGTTACCCCAAAAGTATTTTGACGGCTTAGAGGCAAGAGGATTGAACATTTTTTTCATCTCTTCTCTGATGTCGGCTGATGCAGATCGAGGAGCGAATGCTAGCAGCTGGAACTTTCTTCATGCTCAGGTTGTTGCTAGAGGTGGGCAACGGATCCTGAATAGAACTCTAGCAACAATTTTTTCTACCCTCCTTACTCCAACTGCTCGGCGCGTGTTCTTCAGGAAGAAGCGTATGCTGGTGATATGTGAGTAAGAAAATAGCTAGTGATATTCAGTTCTTTGGCAGTTCGACACTATGCCCGTGATACGTTCATAGCGCGGTGAACAGTAGAGAAAAGAGCGTTGCTCATGGTTGGAATAATTGTGGATTCGTAAGATATCACAAAAGTTATCACATATAAACCATATTTCGCTGGAAACTTTGGGTCTAATGCAGACTCCCGCCTGAGTGCTCAGTAATAACAACCCATACCAACACATAACTGTGATGGTGACCGCTTATGCAGAAAGCAAATAGCACGATGAAAAAAAAAAACGCGTTCCAGCGACTATTTAAAGTTCAAAAGTCATTAGCGCACACTGTTGTACACAGAACATAAAGAAATTCGACGCATCCTAACATCAGCTTACGTCTTGCCATCTCTACAATAGGAACTAATTTCAGTTATATCCTGCCCCGAGCTGTTGAGTCAGTTAAAATACACCATCATTTACAGATGGGCTGAACGCGACAGGGATCAAATCTCGACGCCGATTGGACTAAAGCCGGTCGCAAGACTGAATCTAGATTTAACCGGAATCAGGCAGGAG
>JAARMF010001281.1:32291-46428 GCA_022844705.1 Toxascaris leonina | reverse complement strand
TCCAAATGCTTGCAAAACCATTACCGCCATTACCTAAAAAGCCTCCTTTAAACCGTGTCTCGCATTATTGTCCCATCAGTCTTACGTCATCGTTTTTTTAAGGTGCTCGAAATTATTTTTTAAAAAAACCAATTTTGAGTCATCTTAGTCTTTCTAATATCAGCGATAATCAGCACGATTTTATCAGAGGAAGATCTACGTTTACACAACTCACGACATCTCATTGCGACTGTTATGCTGTTCTTGATAACGGTTTCCGAACAGATGCAGTCTATATTGACTTTGCCAAAGCTTTTGACACGGTGACACATCCAAAACTACAGCTGAAGTTGGAGGCCTATGGGATAGGTGGCACTGTCCTAACTTGGTTGAAAAATTTTTTAAGCGGACGCAGCTCAGTGGGGTGTCGCAAGATGGCATTCTGCGGCCTCTCTTATTTTTACTTTTTGTAAATGAACTCACAGAGAACTTGATAAGTTGCTGTAAAATTTATGGTGATTATGTGAAGATAATGTGAGATTATGTGAAGATTATGTGAAGGCTTATTACTGATCCCCAATTCGATTACAACGCGCTGTGTCGGGACACTCGATATATCCGCTGAGAAATGTTTTGTCTTGCATTTAAATTTCTCGAATGCCCTCCGTGTTTATGTGGTCTTGATCTCCCTGCAAAGAAAGTGATAAGGGATCTAGGTGTTTATGTGAGTTCCGACCTTAGCTGGCATAATCACTGTGTTGAAGTTTCGCGGAGCTCAAGTTGCGAGCTATATTCTGAATGCTGTGTGCAATACAGTTGCGTAGAACATTATCGGAAAACCTTCGTTGCTTACTGTCGCCCTATTTTAGAATACTGTACTCAGGTTAGGTCCCCATCTGTGAAAAAGGACATCGAGATGATTGAGAGTCAGTCCAGTGGCGCTTTCTTAAGACCGCTTTTAGAAAAGCTTTTCTCGGACCATTGCAGCCCAATTATGAGCAGCGACTTCGCATTTTTGATTTGAAACCTTTGTGGCATTGTAGAGCGCAGTTCGATTTGCATTTATGTTACAAGATCGTTAAAGGTTTCTCAGAAATTCCGTTCGAGGGTATTTTCTCTTCTACAAAGTTTGCTTTATACTCGAGACTTCACCGTCTGCAAATTGAAAGAAAAACAACGAATCGAACTGATGTGCTCAATTCTTTCGCTTTTCGTGTTCCTATCTGGAATTCTTTACCATATGATGTGGTTATGGAAGGTAACTTGCCGTGCTTTAAGCGACGCTTGAAGCAATGCGATCTATCGACAAGATCTGCAGCCTGCCGGCTGTAATTCATTATCAAATGTCCATTTTGCATTCCTACGTGTGTGTTATTTATGATCTCTGGTCTTTGCTTTCGTCAACCCCTATGGGTTTTTAAACGCATCGTTATGTGCAATGTTCATACCTAAGAATATATTATACCCATATATTATTGCTCAGTTATAGTTATTCTATTGGACATGTGGTGCGATATTTTCTTTATTGTAAATAAAGATCTTCTTCAAAGGAATTTCTAGGAGCTACCCATTTCTAAGAGTTCATCATCTTTGCTCGCTAGAATTATGAACGAGGAACTCACACGATGTCCCCGTTCCTTCTTTTTCTCGCTGTTTTTCTCTTCTCCTTCTCTTTCCCTCTATTCCCCTTCTTCCTTCCCTTCCCTTTTTCCCTCTCTATCTACCTCTTCTTCTGTTTGTCTTCATCCTTTTCCACATTTCTCTTCCTCGCTTTTCCTTCGCCTTTTCCGTCTTTCTTTCTTTCTCTCTCTCTCTCCACCCTTGCCAAATGAGGTTGGAGGGAAAAAGAGGAGAAAGAGTGGGAACGCACTCTCCTTCTCTTCCTCCCTCTTCCCCTCCCCTTCTCCTTACCCCTACCCCCCTCCTTTTTCTTCTCTCATTCTTTCCTTCCCTCCTCCTTTCCTCCTCTTCTTTCTTCTGCAAACTAAACAAATGCCTGGCAATAATAGGACAAAAATTGGCAGTGGGTTTGCGTCATAGCGTTTTGTAGTAATGAGCTGACTAGATATTCATCCCTCAAAGAGGTGTGATAAAAAATTGCAAAAAGTTCTCATCGTAGGATCTGATTCTTATCATCAGACACACTGCCAGAATGCAAAAAAATTAGTTCATCTCTCATGAAAAAAGCAACAATCGGAAAATGGCTTAGCTTAAACGCGAAAATCACGCGATGGTGGAGCTCTCACCACCGAGCATCGTAACTTCAAGAGATCGAAGTTTTTCATTTGCCAACATTTCAAATCATTTAAAGGCTGAACACATCCCACTGCAATCTACATCCGGTTCAGTGGATTGTGATTTCCAAATGCACAATGATAGCAAATTTTTCATTCGTTTATCAACAATCATCGCTGTGATGCTCTACTGAAATATTCATTGTCATGTGGCGTAGAAATTCTTCATGGAATTACTGTAATATAAAAGCATTGTGGCAACATATCTTAAATGAATACGATGATCATGGGAAAATCTGTTCAATCGATGTGTCACCTTCTTCCCCCTCTTTCGCCACCCAGAGAAAAAAAAGTAACAATGGAAATAGAAAATACTGCAGTGAAAGCAACAATCTTTCCAACGTCGACCATAAAAAAATCATGTCTATCAACAGTCCATCTGATGCATTGTTTTTTATAAACTTCCTTAGGAAACAAAGTAAGCGTACTTTACGTGCTAAATTTTTGTGAATCCCTACTATTGGATTTAAAAGATGTTTAATTAAAAAGCTGATTTATCCGTACATCTACCATCAACTGGTGATTGGGAACAAGAAAAGAACCTAAGAAAACAATCATAACGATATTAACATTACCAGAAGTTTTCATAGACCTGGTGGAAAAGAATAACTCACAGCACTTTACGAGCTCGTTCCACATATCGTACCTTCTTTCATTTGTGCAACAATCTTTTTTTTTCAAAACGTAATGCATTTTTGGAAAAAAAAAGATGATGGTTCCCCAGCTGAAATTTGAAATTTTGCAAGGAATTGCCCATGTGAATGGATCGACCTCTTCAAAGTAATCTCGCAGACGCATCAATAAATCCATTCTCAATTGTAGTCGGGACAGATCACTTAGCTATCAGTTCAAAAAGAGCATTAAATATGCCCTTTTTGGGTAATATTCCGCAATCACAATTTCAGGACTATTAGAGCACTTCTACCACTACACACTGATGGTTTCGACCAAACGTTACGATAGAAGCAATCTTCGGTCATTGAAGGCTTATGGCAATTATGTTGTTCGCTCTATGGAAAGTTTTCACTCAAAATTCTCCTATAAATGGCCTATCAAATAGAAGTATCAATTGCAGAAAACTTTACACTGAAATAACTAAAAAGGATTCTATTGAAAATGCAGTTGTAATATTATATATGAAAAACATTATCGCCTCTGCAAATTAAAAGATTTAAGTGTGAACCAGAAGCGAACGATGATTGATAATAACAGGTTCTGTTCATATGGCAACAACAAAAACGATATTACCACTAATCATTGGAATACTTTTCACCCTTTTCGCTTAGAAGTCAACATTGAAAAAAACGCTCAAATATACTACACGGCCTTCTCAAGTTATACAAGAATTCTATTTGTCGCGACCAGTCGCGAAGTGTCGAAAGTGAAATCGTAATGAACGATTGGAGAGCTGCCAACGGATAGGCGCAGTCGCGGGATGATTAACAAAAAAGGCGGTCAAAGTAGATCAGTAGTTTAAAACAAAAGCTGCGCGCTAAAAAAGGGTAGATTTCAAATTAACAAAGAGAGCAATCAATAAGATCGGCAGTTTGGCTCAAACAGAAGCTATTTCGACCCGCCAAGAGAGGGTATAAAAGGAGGCGAGATTGCGACCAGCATGTCGTAATTCGCGCGGCGGGACGGCTGGGTCGAGCAGACAGGGAACTTGAGGGCTCGCCCCGACTTGGACGAGGGGTCGCTTCGACAGGAATCGAGGAGGAACGTCAACTGGGTCAGAGGAGCCATTTAGGCTGGGAAGACGAAGGCCCGGTCTTTATTTTTCGGTAGTGTTTCGCCAGGGTCGGCTCGTGGCCATGTAGGTATTCGTGTTGTTGCCGCTATATGTTGTTGGTTTTATATTATCGCTCGTTTTATGTCGTTGTTCGGTGTGCGTTGCGTCCATCGTAACTGCGATAACTCCAATAAAGGTTTAATTACCCAAGTTTGAGGTGTCCAAGGCGCAAGTCGGGTAGCTCCGTTGCTTAACGCACGGAGCAATTGATGTTGGTCGGACTGTGTGGCCCGAAGAAGGGGCTTCGTTGAATCTCAAGTGACGGTGCCGGCATACGGGTCCGGACGAATCGGTGGCGGTCAACTGCTCAGTGGACATTCGGTGGCCGTGGACGGTCAGTGGACGAATCGGTGGCGGTGGACGGGTCAGTAGACGACTCGGTGGCGGTGAAGGGGTAAGTGGACGTTAGAGCGGTGACCCACTGCGAGCGAAGCCCGACCGACGCTCGACGGTAGCGGTCTAGGCGTCGAGCTGACCGATAACGTTGGCGCGCACTGGAGGCAGCAAAATCGGATGACAGCGAGCGACAAAGGACGCACGGCTTATTGTGATAACCCTTTTCTTCCTTTGTTTCTGATCTTTGGAGATTCAGTAAATATTGCCGACTTCTTCCCAAAAAAGGGAAGAAGTCTTCACACTATTAAGTTCAGGTTTCCTTTCAACCTCAGCAATGAATTCTGAGAGTTTTTTATATTGTTGAACCACGAATTACCCTCGTTTTACCTATGGAACTTTCGCAATATTATAAAAGCAAATTAACAGGTCAATTATCATCGTCGTATTAGTAATTCTGAAGACGTTTTCAGTTAAGCGATTGAATTTCACTCAGCCAGTGCATACTCCAATGCATTCTTTACAAATCCATCGCATATTGTGAATTTTTTTGTTGTGGTACAGTTCGGTAATTATAACGATGAGTACATGAACGAACACTTTTGCTCAATGAATTAGATTCTAACGCATCGTATACAATGCTATCAAGGAGATATATATGACGTGTGCGGGTCTAATATTTGAGTTGTCAACGTGCGAAGCAATGCATCTCCCGACAAACCTGACCTGACTTTCTCAATAATGGCGTACAAAACAGCAAAATTAGCGACTTCAAATCTGCGCGTGCACAGATTTGAAGTCAAATTATACGACGAATTACTGCGAAAATAAGCTTACGGTTTTAGTTATCCTGAATTTATTGAGACCTCTCACCAGTACATACAAACACAATCAGTCTTGAGGATGCCGATAATGGGGAAGCAAAAGGTTGAGCATAAAAGCGTTTATTTTAAGAAAAAAGCCAAAAAGGGATGATCGAAAACGTATCGCTGAGCGAGCAACCATGTGCACATTAACGAAACTGCATTCAGCAGCATACTTCATTGCTGAACATGCTTTTGGCTATGAAGCAAAACAAGCAGTTAAAAAGCAAAAAACAATCAGTGAATCGAAGGTAAAACATCTCGGAGATTAAATATTACCATGAACAGGACACCTAAAGAACTATTGCTGAAATAAACAGAATGGATGTATTACTTTTCAGTTGTGCTATAAAAAATTATCCAATGAAAATGACATTTTTGAATCATTTCACCGGAAGGTTAGATTTTCAATCGCTAATATCAATTGTTAACGATAGTGTAATATTTTATTGATTAGAGCGAATCACATCCGCACAATATAAAGAGTTTCTGCAGAAATGATGATATCGATAGTCATAACTCGGTGGTAGTTAACGAAAAGAAAATGAAATGAAGTGTGGATATTAAGAAATAATATTTAATTCGCTCCCTAGTTTAGCAGTATTGAGCCTAAAAACATAGAAGGCAACAAACGATGAACCTCTTTAGGGATAAAAATGCATAATAAGCGAGAAACAAAAAGAGACAAAAAAAGACTCATATTCATCAGGAACTTTAAAAAAAACAACTTTGAAACGTGAGAATCATTCATTTGAAGTTTTGAGAATTTAGGCAAGAAAAACATGCAACAACAATCGTGACGGCATAAACCTAGAATATAATCTTGAAATAAAACATCTTTCTCATCTTTCTGGGCTGCTTGCTCTGTACTTGCTATTTGTTTTCAACGTTTACAAAGCAAACACAATCTGGGTTTCTGATAGAATATGTTATAGAGAACAGTTACTCAAAGCTACAGAACAGCACTTCATCTCCGCACTTTCGGCCCTATTCGTTCAGTTGTGCAACAACTGCGCCTCCTAGAGATGCGTCCTATATGCGAAATGCTTGACAGTTCTGGTGCGAAGTATTAATCAACAATGACTGAATCGAAAACATAAACCACGAATTTGGTAGCCATCTGCTAGAACTGCACTACTGTTGCAGCGTTAATTCAAACAACCGCATCACACTGACACCCAGCAGCATCACCTCATGATCGCTTTTTTCCATTCCCCCATCGCAATGCACCCTCTTTTCCCTCTTTTAAATTTGCTTTCAATTCTTCACATCGAATACATCTGTTGAACTGTTCGAAAACTTCCTGAGCGGAAATAATGTATGTTCAACGATAACAGCAAAAAACCTTCCGACAAGATAGCATACGTCATTTGCTGGTCGACTGCCTAACGGAAAAGCATATTCACGGTAAACATGCCAACCACATGTGTTATCAACAACGCGTAGATGAGCCATGCCGGATCGTAGCGCTTGCAGTATGCATGCAGTCTCTTAAGCATTCCTTCTAGTTGCTTGTTCTCACCGTTTAAGCGAAATTTCTCCTGCAATAAGTTCCCTAATGGTACTTTTCCTCTTTAAACAACTGCAAAAGCAAAAAACTTAAGATTGAAAGAAATAGAATTTGTAGAAAGTTGTGGTAACCTCTGCACTACCTTTCCCTATCTTCAATTAATTTCGCTATAAAATGCGCCTTATACCCTTGCCGCATCTTGCCAAAACAAACTCACCTCTCCTCAATAAGCTCTCCCCCTTCTAAAATTCCTCGAAAACCTATAATGCAAAGTTTCTGCGAAATTTTACAATAATTGTGCAAAGAATCGGACTCCAGATAACGTTTTCAAGAAAAAAAGTTGCGCCGGATAGCACTGTCGTATTTAAAGGCGAAAAAAGGGTAGAATGGATGAGGACACATCTCTTTGAAATTTATTGATGAACTCTTTTATAGCCCCTTTTAGATTCACTTCATTCATCAAAAGCAAATAAAAATGCCATATGAGGTAGCAAAGAAACCGGAACTCATTGGTTCTAATGTCGAAGATAAAAGAATACTAAAAATCTCGACAAAGAAGTAACCTTCAGAACGAAACCATTCTCTTGCAAATAAAACATCACATTCGGATCTTCTTTGGTGATTGGTGGCATATACTCCTCTTGAAAATCGCGTCTCCAATAATTTTTTGGCCATTCGCCACTGAAAAGACGATCGTTTAGAAAACGCACAATGCCTTTACAAATATGATTTGGTAGCTTAACAATGATAACATAAAAAGACTTAGATTTACCTAAAACTATCATCTTGAAATACTCTTCTCCTTTTCATTTTTTTCTCCTCATCTCATCTTCTTCCATCGTAAAGCCATCATCGTGATTACGGCAAAGCCTATCATATACGATACACCAAAAATAAGACGAGCCTGAATACCATAAAGAATTCAATAACTTTGAGCTAAAATTTTCGCAAGTTTACTAACGGAAGTGAAGGGTTAACCTTCGAAGAAAATGAAGAAAATGGAAGACGAACTATTTGTTGGGTCCCGTATAGTGATATAAATATAGCTGTGCTCGAATGAACTTCGGTAGCTTGCGATCGAAAGGATACTTGTCCATCAAGTAGGTCACTGAAATCAAAAAACATTTTTGCAACAATCGCAAGTTTGCTAAAAGCACATCTGACCCTTATGCAAAATTTTATCCTAGATTCCGGACTGAATATTTTTGTTTTCTGGTTAATACTCTGTTGATTATTTAAGGACAAATAGTGGAATTCTCGGAAGCAAATACTAATCGTAATTGTGCAGACTTTTCTGTTTTCGTCCCCTCATTTCGGCGTACCGTAGATCGTTAGTAAGAGCTCGTCTACTCGTTACACCTTCGCAAGGAACTCAGATTGTGCCCTGCGTACTCTTCCGACTGCCCCTTCCGAATATCTTTCTCCGCTGTCCAGACTTTGACCAAATTTACTAGTGACTGTGTCTGCAGGGCTCAGTTACGCGGCGGCCACAAGAGTATTGTTTAGTTTAGAGGTATTGTTTAATAATTTTCCTCTGCACCCTAAACACATTAATGACTCATAAAGCCGATCTCTCTCATCTCACATCCGAGTACAGAGAAACAACATCTGCTGTTCTGCTGTACTCGACTTATATGCAAACCCCAACAATTTTTGGCGCCTCGTTCACATCGATGCAATATTTAATCGCTCTTTTGCAATCGGTTGCTATTCAGTAGACTGATTAACTTTCATCGCGAAAGAGGAGATGATATTCGAAGCACAGTTAGCTTATGAAACGTTCTCTGACGATAAAAATAAATGCATTTTTGAATGTTCTTGTTACAAACTGGATTGAATAAAACCTCAGCCATCGGAGACCGAAAATGTATTTCTACTTTCTTTTAATGAAAATATTTTCCAACTACTTAGAAAAAGGAAGAAAGCAGACACTTATTTCCTCTAAGCTATGGCAAGTAACTGAGTCGCTACATAAAGTTGAAACCGGATGAAGCTAGCTAACCCTCAGAATTGTTGCGGAGGAGATGATAGACCAAAGAAATGAAGAAAGGATTGTGCTGATATGCGCCCAAAGCTGCGAACCACATTTGCCAATCGAGCCGTGGCTGATGCGGAACTTCAAACAATTCACTGCTAACAAGTTGCAACAAAAAAAAGAACAGAAAATTGTGCACAAATCCCATCGCATATTTTCATTTGAAGAAAATCTTTTATGGGCTTCAGGATCCATCATGATGCTCTTTTCAAAATTAGTAATAGACATTCTACTAGATGGCACTCTAAGAAAATGAATTCTACTTTTGGAACCGCCTGTGAAGGTGCACAATCTTACGGCAACACGGGATAAAAAGTTTAAAAAAAAGAATATAATTAGTCAATTATCAGCAGAACCAATCGCCAAATCAAAAGGAAAGAAAACGACCGAAGAGGGAAAGGAAAAGCGGGTACGGTCGATATTGATCGTTTCTTCTCGTCCTAATCTTCCACACATCGTATGCATAAAAACTCTCAGTATGCCATCCACTACCCTTCTTCATCAATTTGAAATTAATCACAAAAGGTATAACAAATGTGCCGAATAAAAATAAAACCTCAAAATTTGCACTTACGGATGAATCGAGGCTTAGTTTCGAGTTTCAATGGCTTAGCGTAGAAAGTGAACGGAATCCATGGACCATTTGGTTCGTATGAGCCTTCCACGATCACTTCTGGACGACCGTATAATCCAGTCATTCTTGAATTCACTTCTCAATTTAATCTGATTTAAAAAAATAATAATAATTTGACGCATCTAGCTTGATGATTCTTTTAGTGGAGTTCATGCTAGGAAAGAAACGAACTGGTCAGAATTCTTCCATAATTAAACAGTATAACATCGCTAAAAACATCACAAATAATATATATCGTTACCTTTTGCGGACAAATAAACGACTGCTATAGTAAAAGTAATCCGTATGAAGCAAGAAAATAATGGAAAACCTTCTTAAGACATGTTTCGAACGTTTAACGTTTTCATTACGAGGTACAGAACTTCTGAACTTTACGAAGCACAAAGTCTCTCTAAGGCTTTGAGTAATTGAAGGCGCAGCCGGTGGTCAGGAAGGCTCATATTCAAGAACGGATGTCCAGCGAGACAGAATCATCAGCTCAACAGCAAACGTTACGATGCTTTCATGTACGAATAATTATGGAAAATCTGATTCAAATGGTCGCATAAATATTGAGAAACGGCATTTGGAGATTATTATAATGCAGCAGGGTACCATGACGGTGCAGTAATACTGCAAATGTGCCTTGTAAAGAAGTGCAATGTGATTCTTTTTTTTTTTTTGCAAAAACGTTTGCATTTTCAAGTTCGAAACCTCCCCAATAAATTCTAGAAAAGGTATGACCTGAGATGTTGCTTAGAATCTGCACATTATCAGAATCATGCAAATATACAAGTGCACAAATCAAAAGATACCGTTTTTTATATCCGCAATAATGTTAAAAATGCGCATTGAAAAAGTATACCTTCGGAAGAGGCCATACGCATGTGTTAACTGATAATTGTTAGATAACTCATACAACGATTTTGCTTGTGAAGGTACTGCAGCCTTTGCTGATTCACTTAGTGATGCGAATGGCACCTGAAAGTACGGTGAATGCTTGCTCACCGAGGCTAATAATGCTGAGGCACGCTCTACCTGAGGCGGCGTAAAACCTCATTACATTTATTTTTTCGATTAGTATAAATAATAAGCCAAACTTTCCTTTTCATTAGAATGTGCCTTTTTCAGAGACATACTACCCCTTCATCCCCTCCCCTCCACCCCTCTCCCTTGCGAAAGAACACTCAACTTGGAAGAGCAAACTGTACACGCACCATTGCTGTGGCACCTGCCGCCATATGACAGAATACTTTCGCTGCCCATAAAATGTTTCTAGACAACGTTTGGATGGCAAATAATAAGGTCCGTAATAAAAGATAGAAGGACTGTGCCTGTCAGCTTATGTTGAACCACATCAGCAAATGAATACCGCTCACCTATGAAAGGCCACAGAAAATACGCTGAAAGGCAGGGCTTAGGGGAGCGGAAGACCTATTTACCTGCTGCCTAGTATAGGTACAGTCTGCAAAGTCTATAGTATTCAACACTCACAATTCAACAGACATTTTGCCCTTAACTTCGTTAACACTATTCAAGACAAGCAAGTGGTGAGGTGCTCGAACGATTTCATAACTTAAACACTGCTGCTTCTTGTACTTTAAAAGAGTACTTCCTGACTGCAGGTTAAGTTCCCAAATGGAGGTTGTCTCTCTGACAAAGCTTCTGGGTCAAATACTTCCAACTTGCGTTGTAAGCCCCCCTTGATAAATCCTTTTTTTGCCACACATGTATTCATCTTACTCGGTCAACAGTAAACTTAGAACCAACCGTTGGAAATCTCCGGAAAAAAGACGAAATTTGACAGAATTATACATCATCCTCCACTCCTCTTATCTTACCCACTTCCCCAGCCCTATCTAACAACTTTCTATGCGAAACCTCGAAGGTCAATATTAAACAGATCAGAATTTTTCTGCCAGCCTTCTTCCTTCTTTCCAGTTTCCACTTTTTCTAAAATTTTGCGCGCAATCTCACCGAACTTATCCTCCTCTCTTCACAGTTAAAAGTTATAAATACTCTAAACGGTATGAGGTTCATTAAGAGCCTCCTTGGGAAAAAAACAGAAATCACACAAAATTTCATGGAAGCTCATTATTCGTCGTAACAAACATTTGCTACATCTCAGTATCGATGTTACCAACGACTCAAATCAACCAATATTAAAATCAGCTTAGGTCCAAATGCCTCGCCGTCAGCATGTGACATCGAATCAGGGAACGGTAACACTTCCCACTGTACAATATATACCTCATGTAATTCCCTTATTTGACTTCTATTTCCGTGAATGTCCACATATGCACAACACTGATGCTCACTAAGTGATTCCCTCATTATAAGATGTCTGCTATTAGCAACAAAGCAGAAAGGTGGGATTCATCGGCACCTGAAGATATTAAGAGTAAACAAGTAGTACAAGTGGATGACTAAGAGCTTCAGAATTAAAGGGTCAAATTCAGGAAAGAAGCATAAGCATGACTGCCCATGTATGCTCGCAGTGGGCATAGGAGAGAAGTGGAGGGGGGAGGGGATGAGCCGGATGCTTAAGGGTCACATATTTATTTTCAAGATTATTTGTGATTACCGGTGTGTAAAATCCACAGATCGGTGCGCAAAAAACCTAAAAATATTACATAGTGCTGACGAATGCCGACCGAAGCAAATATCAGCAAAAACACTGAACAGTGAAAATTTGATGAAAAACAGAGTGAATGAGATGATGGGTTTGAATCAGCATAACAAAACAAAAAGTTAGGAAACATGGCTTTAAAAGCTTACGAGACTAATCGAAAAGAACAACGTGCCAACTACGATCACGTACACTAAGTGGATGAAAGCACGCAAACGACATCTGTGCTCTTCCGTCCAATACCTGGAAGAAGAAATAACGTTCAAATAACCTACCTTCTAAATTCAAGAAATCACCAAATGTGAAAATTCATTGCTCAATCTTAGATAACGAGTCACATTAAGTAGACGTAATGAGTAAAACTTCTAAGGAACCTCCACCCTCCTCCCCCAATGAATCATGAAGTACGGAAGCCTACTTCTTAAGCTTGCGCAACAAGTCAAGGCTGAGGAACATATTACAAATCAACTTACGCACAAATGTCGTTATTCCGAGGCTGCATACCGTGTTTCGTGCCTGTCTTAATCTATTAAAGAGCAAACATCTTGAAAAACATAAACTACCATCAAGCCCTGCTATTACTTCTATTTGTTTCCCACTGTATTATTTATCAGCATGACATTTAGTACCTTGTAAACAGCGTTTTATTCTATAAACACCATAGGCAATGAACACTTCAAAAAGTGGAATAATGTTATTTCGAAACGTTAATTAAGTTCTAAGTGGGCAAGGGGGGAGGGGGGAGGGGAAGGGAGATAAAGTGTAAAATTTACAACAGCTCGCATATTTAATAACCACACTTATTTGGAAATGTAAAGTGCTTTAAAGATAATTGCAAATGGGTATTCTGAGCAAATTCGCTTCACCCGCTCATTTCCAATCACTTTACAGGACAAAACCCCAAATGCCGAAGGTACGACGACAAAACCTGTCTGTCCTTCGTGGGGTTAGTGACGCAAGGATCCTCCTACGTGGTTCTAGATCTTACTATTGAATCAGGAAAACAGGTGGCAAAGATGAGGTAAGGTTGGGGAGAAGCGGGGTATAGGAGTGGCAGAAGACGAAGACACCTACACGTGAATTAAACATATTTCATTTTCAAAGTAACATTATGAAAGGAGAAACAGACGCCTAAGAGGCACCAGTAAAATGAATCAGTGGGATGATGTAGGCGGCAGTCTTCGTTGTTTGGTGCAACTCTCATTTCTATCTCTCCCATAGCATTGATACTGGATTAATGCGTAATCCGATCAGTGCAATAACATATTAACAAACTTGATCCTCTAGATCGAAAGAAAAACATTAGTTGAAATGATGAAAAAAAGGATGCAATAAAACTTGCCTTATAATTGCAGCAACAACTTCAACAATGAATGCTGCAACTCCCAGGTACAATAAATACAAAACAGACCTTTCAACGAAAGCAGTAAATTCTCTCCTCGAAAAAGCTGCAATTCGTATGACTTTCAAAAATGGTTATCTAATATGGACACATGTCGAGATTAGAAACACAGACCTTCTTTTTGCTTTCTGCACCAATATAAAAACCTCGAATATATACACCACATATAGAGAAAGAATTGAGACTGTACACCTTATAGATTGTATCCTGGACATCCGTGCCGTGCAGAAAAATGAAACGACTATAATAGTGCTAGAAATTTAGGAAGAGAAAGAAAAAAAATGGAAAACTTTCCAAACAGCTGCCCTTTCTGCATTCGTCTCTGAAGAAATTTGTTAGCAAAGAGGATTGGAAGTTTGATCTTCAACAGAAGATTACCACCTCGAATTCCATCGAATCATGACGCAAGTGGGCGATAAATTAGTTACTATGTCTCTACGACTAGCTGCGATTGCACTGCTTTTTGCAACAGCAATCGATGGGTTGCAACTGCAGTTGTCTGTCTTCATGAACTTTGAATCCGTTTAAACAACTTCTGAATTGCAAACATGATAACATAAATGTTGTGGAATGTAATGTTTCTGCGTTGCATTTAATCAACAAATCTCTGCTGATCGAATTTTGAAAAAAAAACGAGCAAAAAACGAAAAAAAAACAGTATATGTGATACTTCTCTGCTTGACCCCCCCC
>JAARMF010001281.1:0-32162 GCA_022844705.1 Toxascaris leonina | reverse complement strand
CCCCCCCCCCCCCCCCCCCCCCCCCCCCCCCCCCCCCCCCCCCCCCCCCCCCCCGAGGAAAAAAAATGAAGTGAAAAAACCATCCGTTAGCAAATTTCAGTTTTTTTTTTAGCGACTTGAACAAATTTGCTTGATAACCAAAGCTGATGTGATGAAATCGACTCAAAATTCATCAAGAAAATTTACTCACTGGTATCAAGGAAATATTCAAATATAAGCCTCTAAAAACGAAACGAACACAACAGGTGGAAATTTTACCAATTTTTGTCGTTATAGAATAGCCATCAACTCCCACACTGAAATATTTCACGAAATAATACAGTGACGCAAAAATCACACTTAATGAAAGCAATTTTCGAAATGGAGCCATCCAATGGGCAAATCGTGCCGTAATCGCTTTCGTACCTGTAAAATATCTTTCCGCGAACATCAAAAATGACACGTTTGCATACAAATCGGAATAATGTTCAACGATCCCATTCGAACTATCGCAAAGCTATGGTATCGGCTACTCGTTCAAACTCCACTGATGAATGAGCGGTAAATTTTGCATAAGTGAGATGCTCTAGCGCTACTGTCTCTTATAATGCAGCAGAACAACTCATAGATAAATGCTGCTTTCTATGCAGTAAAATTCGTAACATGAGAGATTTGCGTCACTTCAGCGGGTAGCAGAATTCCTCAAGATAAAAATAGTGGTCTACAGAAATGAAACATAACTTTAAACACCTGAAATTGCTATACATCCGTCGTAGCCCTCTTTTAGAATCAAGTGGACAATACCAAGTTCACAGGCAGCTAGCCCAGCATCCACGTTGCACAATCAACGAAAATCGACAATATCTGTGGACGTGCAGTTATGTAGCAAAGCGATTTGGAGCGGATGTTAGACACAGATTTCTTCTTTCAGACCTCACCACAAAGTTCGCGAAATTAGTGGGTTCAAACAAAAAGTTCTGATATAAGTTAACACCATATCCGTTTCATAGTGGCGCTGCCACATTTCGCAGTTATCGACACCGGAAGAATTATGCCCCCTGTTTGGTAAAATGTACGAAAAAGCTGTGCAATGCGCAGTTCTCCTTCACAGACTCGGCGCAATTTGTGTACAAAAAATACTGCACACATTCGATATCTCCGTACTGTTTTATAGCCGTATCCACAAATTAACATACAATCTACATCAGCCACACTAAGCAACGTTCAAGTAACTGAATGAGTGAACGATGGGAGATGAGGAATGCCCAATATAGATGCAAATGAAAGAGGTAGCGGGTAAATGACAGAGGGTTGGGGGGGGGGGGGGGGGGGNGGGGGGGGGTGGGCTGTGGATAGAGGAGGGAGAATGCAGAGAAAAGAGGCGTAGGGAAGGATGGAATGAAACGGAAGGTCGTTGGACTATCTTTCTGCGCAATAATAATAATAATAATAATAATAATAATCCTGTTAGGCAAATCAACTACCAAAATATATAATCATTATTCTATACTTCCAGTTATCGAAGACGTACCAAAGTTGTATTCGTCGGAATCGTTTAGAACAGCCATGCAATGAAGGGCGTATATTGCGTTGAAGAAGTTATAGTTGCCCGTCAACATTATGCATGACATCAGTAAAATCTGAAAAACAAACACTACCACCACAACGAGAATTAAATAAACAACAGCAATCTTTCGATCGTTCATACAACAGTGAAGTTATCAACGATGGCTTTAGGGGCATTGTCCACTTCATACATGTCCTAAAATAACTCAGTAATAACCTTCTCTCGAGAAAAATTTGTAGCATATTGTAGCCGTCCTATTAATATTCTATATCTATTAATATTCTTAGGACAAAAAATCAATAGGTACTGAAATGTTTGGTGCTCATCTGAAATATGTTATTATTTCATTGCGCGGTTGTCGGTGTCGTTGGGCGGCTGCTGAACGGTCGGTTTCATACCGCTCAGCTCGATGCGGTGGAAGGGTCGCGAAGGACCGTCAGATATGACGGTCGCCTGCGAATATGCAAAATAAGCAGGCGTGAACCAACCGACGGCGAAATTCATCAGGGTGTGACNTGCAGAATAAGCAGGCGTGAACCAACCGACGGCGAAATTCATCAGGGTGTGACTGGGATTGGCGGTGGCGCGCCTACTCTTAAAAAACGGTCACATTACCCAATAACGGTTTCGCATCACGGCGAGTACGATCCGCCGAAAAAGATCGCAGCCCCTGCTGCCTTGCAGGTACTTCGTGGAAGAAGAAAGGCTAGGAGAAGGAAACTCCGAATAACCGAAACTCCGAACTGAATATATACGTATATATATACATATATATAAGTGGCCTGCTCGCCTGGCCAGCGGGGTGGCGTCACTTATTGGCTACAACAATGCAAAACCACGGGCCTCAGTACCCTAATGGAAGCGCATTGTGACCGGCAGCGTCATCGACGTTCGACAGTCCGGTCAATCAAGTGATCAAGTGATTTCATTGCGCAAATGCAAAATTTCTCACATACAATCTAGAAACAATCTTCATAAGCAGAACGGATTGTATACTGAAGGTTATAAAATATTTCACAACGTTACAAAAACAGGACTCTCTCAATATCTTCATCGCCGAATAAAACGTCAAACAGAGTTAATTCACACAAAAATGCAAATTCTCAGGCTTGCAAAATCGATTTTATTATCGAGGCAAATTTGTTTCAATTTTATTTTTGTTGTAAACATTTACTGTGAAAATCATTCCACTCAATAATATCTTAGGAACAATTAAGAAATTATCGACATCAAAATGAACAGCGAGAATGAAATTAAATCAACCATGTATATGGCAACTTTTGCCGGCAAAGTGTTTACGAGCAATATAGTGCAGCGGTGTAATCAATTGCCACTTTCACACTATTCACATCACTCACAAAATTATTTCGATCCTAATTCCCAAATACAGTTATCAATACTGTTTCAGTTTTCTTTCTTTCTTTCAAATGTTTTTAGCTCCATAAAAAAAGTTCAGAAATAAATACAATGAATAATGAGACAGTGAATCAATACACGAATGTTGGGAAAATTTCGAGGCAATCTAAACTGTCTGCCTAAATTTAAATGCTTAAACTTCATTTTTTCCGAATATTACCTCCAATAACGATAAATTCACCTGTGGATAAAAAGAGAATGCACGAAGTGATTTGAACGGAAGTAGGAACATCGGTGGAAGGGCAGTTTCGATATAAAAAGTGACCGCGACCGACAGCCGCCGCAACCATTCAGGTGAATGATGTGCATAGTAAGCCACCCATGTTGGTAGACACTGACTTTCAAAATGTATATTCAACGCTGTAAACAAGGTTTATGTTCAGTGCGAAACAAATTAAGCATAAACATAGCATATATAACATACTTCATCTCGTTAAAAAAGGTTTACAAGAGGTTCTAAACAGCATAAAAAACGGAATCATAAGGAAGGAGTTTGCAAGAAAGAAATCGTCAACAATCAATGGTAAGGTTTAATTCGTGTTACTTATTCAATCAGGAATGACCAACAGTAGTTATTGTCATCTATCAACTTAACCAAGGACGAAAATTAGTTCTTTCTGTTCGGTAGATCGTCCCGCAACTTCGAATTGATTACACTTTATGAAAAGCAAAGAAAGGATTCAAGAGGTTTGGGGAGCGGTGAAAAATAAGCGATTGAATAATTGTCAATGATTACGTATGAGGTCATCAATATCATCACTTCTAGCGTGCAGCACCTAGTCGCTCTTCTAAGATTTTTGGAAACATACAACTAATATGCAAAACCAAATATATGAAAGGAATTGAAAACTTCAGGACAGACGAAGAAACAAATTCAAGAATGCAAACATTCAGCATTTTTGCAGCTTTTTCTTGTTAAAACAAACCTGATCAGGTGTAGGTCATCATTTTTTTCGCAGTCTAATCGCCCGAATTCCAAATCCATTCTTCAAAACGATTTCTAACTGTTTACGAAATACTGAACCATAAGCGCTTGCAAGATAGTGCATCGCAAACTTAATTTAAAAATAAGGAGCCGCAAAACTGTCTGAAAATTATGCCTGACAACCCGACCCTCCCTCGAAACGTCAGAGAAAAGATCTGGCTATCTTCTTTAGGTTATCAGCGATTAGAAAGAAAAACGATGCAGACGTTGCTAACCTGTTAAGCTCCACCAAGCAGGGCACTGACTTGCTAACTTGACAACTCCTGATGCATACATCAGGCGGAACACCAACCACCGAATTAGGAATATTGAAATATTATCAGCTGGTGAAGAACCAAGAAAAGGAAACGGTGCAAGAAGGCAACATAGAGCACCGGCTTCGAGTAGCAACGTATCCCATTGAAACCACAGGAACGTATCACCAATCTAGTTCACATAAAAGATCGAACGATTCTTTTTTCTTACAATAAAAGCTGGCGAATACGCCAGACATAGCTAGCAACTGTTCCTAGAAATCAATTAGTTGCTCAACAAAATAACCTTTCGTTTGCCATTTCTCATGAATGAATCTAAAAAATTTCTAAATGATAGAGAAGGTAAAGAAATCTTGACATAGGAAAGAGCAACAAATTTCACTTTTTTCAGATATGGGAACAAACTAAGACTGCTTCAACATTTTTTTCTTGTTCTTATTCTTGTACAGAGGAAATTTCTAAGTCGTCGCATGAATAAACTCAATTCAAAACCAATGAATAATTCTTTAATTTATAAGAAATGCAATGCACAAATGCCCAGCAGAAAGGGTTATATTTTTAAATTGATAACAAACCGTAAGACCCCCTTCAACGACAGCAGCAAAGGAATATTTCGGGAATGAAATCTATGAAATGATGCACAGGTTGATGAGAACACTAACCAACTGAATCGAGATCAAAGTTTTTTGCACAAAATGAGGGCCGATGGTGATGTGATCACATTTAACCTGCCGTGCGTACAGAGAAGGCAACATTAGCAAGATGGGAATACATAACAGTCAACCTGGAGAAACAGACTACCGAACAAACCAAATGACTGAAAGAATCTCCGCAATTAAAATTACACCTTTCACGTAGATATTTGGAAACAACTGAAATAATAGGAAGAAGCCAAACCTGAAGTGCGCTGGAATGGATGAGGAAAAGCATGGAATAGACGATCGCATTTCGCATTTGCACAAACAAGATTGAAAGACTAGCAGTGAGAATGCCGAGAAGGAGTGCCAATTGAAGGGCGAACGATGGTGCCAAACGAAGAGAGTTTATAAGCAACGGCAATATCGTCAATTCGGTACGTGTCGCCTTACACGCATCAGCATCTAAACAACTTAAAGTTGAAGTTCGTCAACTACAGTACATCAGTAGCATGTGCTTCATTTCGTCTTCGCTCCCTTGCTCCAGCTTCACGTATCGATCCTTCAATAAGCCACTCTCGATTCCTACTGCACAAATCCAGTTGTTGAGAAAAACTCACCGCAAGCGAATTTTGACGCAACGGGTAAGAGACCATTCTCGCCATACAGCCCTGAAAAAAAGAAGGGTTTGTGAGAACAGATGATGAAGAACAAGAGGAAGAATAATTTTGGAGGTGTCTGCTACACAATACAAAATCCTAGGTCAATGCTGCAAGGACATGGAAAATTGTTTAACAGCCCTAAACGTCACTCCCAATCAAGAAAATCCCAAACTTTCAACCATCTTCATGATTCACAGTGAAGAGAGCACACAAAAAAATTTACTCAAGTAGTTGTTTACAAAGTTATATTTTCGGTCAAGCAGTAAATTGTATACCATCAAAGCGAAGGCAGCGGCTTGAATTCGTCGTGAAAGAGGATCTCTTGCTTCGTCCAAAGTCCCACACTCAAATGAACTGATTCTGATGTTCTAAACAACGATCTCGTCCTATTCCTAATTAAAATTAGCCTCGACTTCCACTTTTCTCCACAGAAATACTGTCCCGTCCGTATGACAACGTTCGCCCCAATTCAGTCAACATTTATCAGTTTTACAGAGTTACACAATTTAGACAGAAATTTGACATCATTGTGTTTCTGTGGTTAAATGAGTAGTGTTCGACTCTTTTTCATTCATCTGTAACAGTGTGAATGTTTGATGATGAATCGGCTATCTATCAATTGCGCGAGCCATACCACTGAGATGTTTTCCAAAAATTTCTGCATTATTATGAAAGGCGGCAAAGAAAAATTATGAATAATGGTGAATGCACGAAAACAATAAAATCGACCTCATAGAAAACTGAAGCAAACCACAAAACGCGATATCAAACGACATACGTGATATGCCTTATACATACATATACATATGAAAGCATATGTTAGGGACGAAGCAACCAGGAAAGCAAAACTGCTTCTACAATCTTTGCAAGCAGAAATGGGATTAAATCCTTTTTAGGAAGCATTGTAGGGCACCAGTTTAATTCAGCGCCTTCAGGGACATAAATCGAGTAAGTCGAAGAAATAAGCTCGTTACAGATGACAGTGAAGAAAAGAAAATCAGAAATCAAATAGGTGCTATAAGGAATCGAAGGATCAAAACAAGAGTGTTAGACGGATTCAAATCATCGCCAAGCTCCATCGGTGAGGTGTTCCAACATGAAGGAGTCGGAAACCGTATACTCCCAGAAATTTTAAGCTTTGACAACCATTGCAGTTACGACCTAAGTTTTTAGTTCTTCGACATAATCTCTTTGTCATTTCCAGGTCCAAAATCTTTCACTGGTGAAGTCTGGAAACGACGTGAGCACAACCCAATTTTGACTCAAACCCATTCCTTCTCTCATTTCATTCATTAGGCAATGAAAAACGACGATAACAGTTATTTTCATGAACGTCGGCATTGCACTGCCTAAGTGCAATCACCTCCAACATAAACAATAAAGCATTGCATAAAACTACAAGCAAACAACTAAACTCACCAGGAGTTTGCCAGTAAAGTGAAGTGAACGCCACCAAATAGACGAACGAGTGCCCAACAAGAAGGATGTCTCTCACTTTTGCAGTCTTCATTGTGTCCCAATCTTTAATACATAAATGTAAACAACACAAAGCATCAAAAGTCTACTAACACGTTTTCTAAACGCCAAAAAATTAATATTCGGACATCGCCGTACCAGAAAACGATTATGAAAATATAAACAACACTGCAGTAATAACACAGCTGGAAACATTGAGCAGGGTCTCCTTCAGATTCTGAACACCCAGCACGACAACCGCTTTTTACCCACAGCGAACGAGGGACTAGTCCGGGGTCTAGGCGCAATCCTCTTATGGTTATGGGTTATGCAGTTCTAGTACCGTCCCTGGCTGGGAGTTGCAGCCGGATTCTTCCTGGATCCAAGACTACACAGCAGACTGGAACAGGGTGTACTGTGTGGGAAGAAAAATATGTTCGGATTATGGGCATACGTAAACGATGATATATCTCTGAAACAAGTGCCCTAACCGCCTTACCTGGGCAAAGCAGTCGTTTTAGCGTGGGAAAACCCCAACACGCAAGGTATCAGCAAGCTAGAGACTATAAATTTGTCGGAATTGGCCTATCCTAGCATGGTTATTATTGATGTTGCATTGCCGTGAAAAATTGTTTAGTTGTAACGTTTATTTCGCAATGAACAAAGGCGAAGCTGCAGTAGAGCAGTGTGAAGATTGGTGAAACAAAAAGTGCACACGTACGATTATAGCAACATTCGAAAGTGAAGTAAAAGTGCGTTGTTCAGAACATTGGGGCGAGTCTGTTTTGGGCTGAATCCTCGAAAATAGTGCTAGAATCAGCCTTTTTTTAGTGTATCGACCCACTCTTGAGGAATGTAGCATTTATTGGTGACGCATCGAAACAATTAAATTCTTTGTAAACGTTTCAAGTTCTATAAGAAAATCCCTACCGCATTGTTTAAAGGCACCACGACCTTCTATTTTATCCTTTTTAAGCTACAGGAAATGTTTTTTCGGTGCTAAGCTCTATATGCTAGCCTAAAATGTGGGACATCGATTCTGTCGTTGCTCAACAAAGAGCGACACTTCTAAGATTTTCGTAGAAAAAAGACGTTGAACTGGCGATGTACAACCTCTGGTCATTATAAACATTGTTTCTCTGTGTTCGTATAAACGTAAATAACGTGCTAATGTGACCAAGAATAGGTGCCATTTGAGTTTTCCAGATGGAAGTCTCCGTGGTATTACATTGGAATAAATGCGCCGTCGTGAGATGAATGTGTTTCATTGTGGTGGTGTTGTCGGCGAAATGTGGTGATTCTAAGCATGTTCTTCATTCACAATATCTTATAAAAAAGCCTTTTAAATGAAGAGTGCTGGTGATAAAAGTTTCAAAGACTCGCAGTGTTCCGCAAGAAGTCGTAGAAGGGTATGCATGTTCAGTTATGCATATTTGGAATGCTGTCGGATTCTCAAAATTTTTCAATGTTATCTTATGTTCATCAGTATTCGTTAGTGTTCCTCGAACTTTGCCGATATGATGAGTATGTTGATCATTCGTGTCGATTTGATTGTTGACGAATGGAATAATTGGAATGTAATCGTATAAATGCATTTCTGCGGATGCAAACATTTGCTTCGATTTATGATACGCTTCGAAGGTTGACTTTTCGCTTTTGATTGATAATCTAGCGTTATCGATATGTTTTCACGTTGTTGTGTCGATGTTGAAGTGCATTGCAAAAAATATTTGCTGCAAGTAAGGATTAAACGGTGTCGACGAACACTATGTAGAAAAGAAATATGATTATGTAATTTTTATTCTAGAGAGGCTGTGCTGGGTTTTCGATCCGTAGGAAACGTGAGACATCTGTTTCATTCAAGGCTATATGAAAGAATGACTTTTCTATATCAGTAACTAATGTGAAATTTAGTTGGTGGGAACGTAGTGAATTCTCGACGATACGGCGTAAGAAGTCGGTTTCATGGAATAAACTGTCGTTTATAGATTATCTTTGTGGAGAACCTGCACTTACAGTGTATAGATTCGTAATTTTGTGTTCGTCAGCCTCCGAAAAAGCGGCTTGAAGTGAAATATATGTGGTGGATCTGTCTGTTCCAAGGGAACCCTGTCAGTGAATCCTGCATCGAGTTGCTATTGAAAAATCGTATTGTGTAGTTCGAGATGCTCAGATTTTTCTCGTAGTCTTCATAAAGTGATTGTGGTCTGCCAATGTACAAGTCGAAGTTGTTCATCAAATCTGTTTTCAACGTCCAATCTGCACTGTAGTTCTCATCGAGGAGATGAATAAACGTCTTCTCAAAAAGCATCATGGCGCGGACCTCATCTTCCATGAGTTCACAGCTCAGAATAATGCCGATGTTTTCGAGATTCCGCATATCCAGTACCAAGAAACTAATTGCTCCTGAAAGAATTGTAGTGAGCTGCACTGATAATGAGATAGAGCCTTTCCAAGTCGACAATGCGATTTTTTCGATTTAAATACGTACGAACAAATTTAAATTATTATTCTCTCCTTCCCCAAATAAAACCACTCTGAATTTAACTTCCTCAACTTCTTTGTTTTAGTCTTGAGGTGCAATTCGCCTTAAGAATGAGTCAGCAAAGTCCATCAGGAGGCCAGAATATCTGTGAATCGATGGAATGTGGTGCCATCAGAATGCACACACTTTTCACGGCAGCATCGAAATTAGTCGACTATTATATTCCGTGATTGGCGAAGCGTTGCTGTCGAAGTTGTGGAAAACCAAAATAGTCTTAGCATATGTTGCCTGGGAGAAATCAAAGGCCTCTTCAATAACATGGGGAGAGTTTATTTAAAAGTCGTAACTTATGTTTAGAATTTTTATCCATATTTTTATTTACTATGTCAAGTGCTCTGTTGCAATAAACCTCTGGTTCTTCCTCCTGCTGAATAGGAGAAGGCTTCCTGCAGTCCCCCGTCTGCTCATTGCCTTCGGAAATGGAAGATTTTTAATATAATTCGAAGAACCAAGAAGACATCGTTTCAAGAAAAAATTTCCTTAAACCGTTTCCGAGCGAAGCGCGCGGATTCTATTTGAAGCATTCCAAGGGGTTCCCGACTGTCGTTGAATTCGGGAGCAGTTGACTGCAGAGCACCTCGTCCGAAGGTTCTTTGAAGGTTTTTCACAGCTTCCGAAATTGAAGGTTCTCCAAAACTAATTTTTTAGGCGACAGAAAACTGCCACCAAATGATGGCTGCACACTGATCACAACATGTTCAGAGTGCCAATAAACGGGAATTTCAATAATTTTGCATTTTTACAGTAGTTTCTGTTTTTTTTTTGTCGTATTTTCCAGCGTCCTACCATGAACACTGTGCACATTCTTTTTTTTTCACACTGTTTCTCGATTTGGCGTTTTTTCCTGTGGTGCAGATTAAACCAAATTGCATGGTCGCATTACACCTTCGATAATTTTGCAAGCAATGGCATTCCTAAGGAGGTGGCCCAGGACTTACCTCGCTGTACATCTTTAATAAGCACGATAAAGAAACACAGATCGCTGGCAAATGTGCGTTTGTCGACTCTCTGCTCTCGAAATTTTCTGCTCACTTCTCTTGTTTAGCTTAAAAATTGGGAGCTTGCATATCTCGAATCGACGTGGAAGCTATAAGCTCGCGTTATTATTTTGGTTACCAATCCTTTGGCTGACTGAGCCCATTCATTGTATAAAACTGCAAGTGGCTCTTAAAGAAGCCAAAATTTCAAAGAATTAGTGAAATGTTCAGCGAGGTTTACACTTCAATCTCTTCTCAAGACAGGAGAGCAAACGTCGAACTGGAGGTCTTATTCTGTTCCAGAATTTTGGAAGATCACTTGTTCTTTAGTACCATGGGACAAAAATTGATAAATGGAATGCTGTTCTCACCAAATACTTCTTGCGACAATAATTTAATTACTTGCTATCTAAAGAGAAAAGCTTTTGAAGAGCACCACGGCAGTAGCTTCTGAACGAGGTGATTTCTGTTACTAAATGGGTCTGCTGTCCAAGTGTTTGTTTACTCAAGATGAACGCAGCACCTTCCAAGTCATGCAAAAATTCGGACGCTCGAGCAATAGTGGTGGGTTCTTTGATACTGCGTTGGGAAGGGTGTGCTAACAGCAATCAATGAGCGCTTTGCGAATGCAACTTTGGGCAACATACTGAAGTTTCAATTTTTCAAATGTCCATGTTTTTGGCGCCTTACTGATTTACAAGTTTGACGTCATTTGTGTGTTTTCTCCTTTAGGCCCACTGGTCGAGCGTCCCTACTCGTTGTGGAAGGAGTCTCTAAATACGTCAGTGACTGCAATATTCACTGCTGTGTGCAAACACTAAAGTGAACGTTTTCCAATAAGAAAGCGGGTCAAAATACTATCAAAACTGCCCTGATTTCAGGTGTTGGCACTGAAATGAAATGCGGTGGTAGCAAGACCTAGACAAGTGTCAAGCTCTGACGCCAAATCTGAACGACGATAAGCGGGCCATGTTGAGATCAACTTGCACATTTCCCATGTCTGGGTTTCTTGCGTGACGAGCTAAAAGCTTTTCATGAGCATTCATGCATTGAGGGTAACGTTTTTAAGTGCAGAAGCCAATATTAATTATTTCGCCTCAGCAGTATCTTGCTGATGTTATCAAAAGGTGCGTTTGGTTGAAATCTCTCGCTTTATATAAGAAGCCTGAAACGTCACATCTATACCGCAAGTTTCACAGGTCATGTGGTCTGAAAAGACGGTGGGAATAGAAAATATGAGTTTTTGTTTCAACCGCTCGTCCACCAGAACGCATAGTACTGAAGTTATGTTATCAATAATGCAATAACTTTACTGGCAATTGTTGACATATTTCGGAATTTATGTGGCCATGCGTTGTTGGCCTAGCCTTTTATTTATACTAGTGATTAGCGCCGCTTGACCACTCAGCTAGCTAGCTGCTTATGGCAAGAGCTCTTCACCTTCAGCCAACATTAACGGCACACATTTTTGTTATTCTTATAATTCATTGCAATTCATCCATAATGCATTCCTATTTCATTTAGTTAAAGCACTTTGCGTTGAACGCGATTGTGCTTGGTCAGTTGCATAACTTTCACATCTATAGTTTGTGTTTTTAGAGAATGCTTTTTGGGAATTTTGCCCCAAAAAATTCAACTTTTTCGCGCTCAGGCAATGATCATCATAAGTTATTCTGTGATTTTCTTCATATTCGTGTGAAAATAGGCATTTCATTAAGCCATTCAAATAGTCATGCATATTTCAAGTTTTTACGATTTCCGATGCCCATTCGTTTTATGAATCCTTTTGAAAATTTATTTTCATGAATGACTGTGTATTCAGTGATGTACTCAAAAAAATATTGCTTCAAAATTGCAACGACTCCACAGTGGAAATTAGAGAAATAAAATTCATGGAAGCGGAATTTCTCAGCAGTTTTCCCAATAACAACATACATGCTGTCCGGCAGTAAACTAACACATTCCTTTCGACTGCAATCAAATCATAGTTTGCATGTCAATAGAAATTTAGAGGCGGTGATGCGGGATGCGAAACGGAATATGTTTTAAAGCAATCAGTTTCGGAAATTGTTTCAGAAATATTTCAGAAATTATTCTAAAGCAATCAGCGAATAAACGCTTGAATCGATCCAAGGTGTTCCACTTAAAAAAGGCCTCAAAGTCAACTCACGATAATTATGTGGTATTATTGAATGCCCCAGTCGTGCCCATTCGATCACATCCTGTCGGTAGAAGGAATCTACCCTCGTCACATTCTATCGTCACTCAGTGAGTGTATCATCATCGTAATGAAGAATCTCTGAGAGTTAAATTTTGATCTTAGTGATACTACCTGAAACTACCGCAGCTTGATGGAGAAAGCCCTTTTGGGATTTTATAGTTCTTGAAGTATTGCGCTTCCACATAACAAAACGAAACGCCCATTCTTCTCCAAACTATACACCTAACACGATTACGAGATATGCACTTATTTTGCGAAGAAATCAGTTTCGATCAGTGAAAGTGGTGCCGATATTGGCGTAAACGTTGATGGTGTTATGATTTGATAAGCTTTCTCCGGAAACATCGACTCTTTGGCTAGTTCGGCTAGAGACAGTCCATGAAACGCTCGACGCAAGCGGCAGTCACAGAAAAGTCGATCCTGGGAAATGAGCGAAAGATGCATGAAGCAAGGGAGACGGCGAAAGGCTGGGCGCAACATTCAAGTCCAACTCACTTAGAGTGCCGCGGAGAGACACTTTATTGCGTGACTTGTTGCGACCATTGCAATTGCTTCGAGATAATGTCTTCGATTCATTAATTGCTTCTTTGCCTCTCCCAAGTATTCTTGCTTAGAATATCCCGAACAAGAATGCGAGTTACGTTCGTTTATCTTATGACCTCATTTACAATTGTATTTATGCACTTGTGCATTGCTTTAGTAAATGTCTGACATTTTAGAGTGCATGGCTGTTCAGATTTGAATTGGCCACCACATTTCCAAAAACGGCAAACTCCTGAAATCAAGTCAACATTTGCAGGCGTTGGCGAAAGTGAGTCTGTTGGGACCTAGAGTTTCCAGAAACCAAGCATAACCTACGCACCCATGTGCGGCCAAACCTGCAAAATGTTTAAGCAAACGGCGATTTAAAACACAACTGGGTGCCTGAGAGAAACATCACATCCAGTGTAGCAGAAAAGAGATAACATACATGTGCTATGAGGACATTCAAACATTTTTTTGAAACTCTTGCTTTTCAATCCCTTCTCCACATATTCTCCACACGAATTAGCGCTAATAAAGACATTCAGTGGCAATACGCCTACTACTACATAAAACGTACCACGTGACTTTTACATGCTGAAAGAGATCAAACTTAAACAAATGTGCAGATTAATGAACAAACTCTTTTGGAGCTTGATTCAAAATTTAAGCTTAACGCTTATGTGTTTTGCCTCTGATGATAATTTATAGGGAGGAGCTCAACCATGATGTAAGCAAATCCATCTTCAGAGCATCTTCTGCTGTTTCATACCGAAGTGTCTGTTTTCGTTTTTTTCATCAGCGAGGCATTGAGTGCTGCTCAATTTTCGCACACGTTTTATTTGTCTTTTTTTTTAAAGTAAATGCATACTATTTAAGCTTTCAGAAATGCCGCTTCATTCACTATTACACTTTGCTGAGTTTATTTATTCATATGACGTATTTTGTTGTTTGATTGTTCTTCCGTATGCACCCACTGAATGAGGTGAACGGTAGGAGTGAGATAAGCAATGAGGTTTCAAATTTCCCTGTTGTTTCTTTAACCAAATTCTAATGGTATCACTTCTATGGATAAGTCTTTAAAAATCATCTCGAAAGTCAGTGAGAAAGAATTGATAGCATTTTCAAGAGGCACTTCCTAGGAACAGCTTCTTAAGCAGCGAAATTTTTACAATTTGTATTTTTCGTCAGTTTTCGAATCGTATATTTCTAGCTGAACGAGCAGCTTAGATTATCTAATTTCCTTGCTGATTTCATAGGAACTTATGTTAACCTTTCATCGGTTCGCATGAAAAAAAGTTTCCAAACTAGCTAATATTCAACATTTACGGTGTATAAAATCTAGTTACTTAAGCTCAGTTACACATATTTCACACAAATTTCACGAGTTCATTAATTCACAAATCGTTTCAATATATAAGAAGCTAAGATCACAATAAATTCACAGCTGATGCATCAAATAAGCTCTTTTAACACCTAGAAAAAGAAATTTGACTAGTTAGACTGATTATTTGTAATTGCGATTTTACCTCAAATCAGAAAAAAAAAAAAAGAAAAAAGAAACGGTGTTACATTGTTTCATTTAACGCAAAAAGGAGCGCTGAACGAAATGATTATACTCAAGAGCGGTTGTGGCCAATTGTGTTAACGTCATCAAATATACTTTATTCATAAACGTTTTGTAACTTTTACAGAAGCAGTGTACGTCAACATTTCAACTGTGCTTTTAGAGTGTTACTTAGTCGAAGATTTGATGTAATCAACCGATAGTCTCTGGCTTTTTAGAGCGTTTCGTATCACATCCACTAAGCAGTTTTGCTCAGTGAAATCTTTTATGTTGATAGAATTAATGTTTTGGAGGGAATATAAAATTCGATTTTTCGAGTAAGTAATATCTGACACACAATGATGCCAAGAAAGCGTCGAAAGATGTCGATTCTTTTAGTTTCGTTCTAGCTTTTGTCTAGATATTACACGCTCGGCGTCTATTCCATTATTACGTAACTACAGCTTCACCAATTCCTCATTTTTCGAATACGCCTTTGCGCGCATTTTACGTCCCATACTGCCTCTACAACTTCAGCATTTCGGAAGTATTCCCCTGTACCCAAAAATGACACCCCTTCGTAACTATTCAAGAATGAAGACCAGCACTCGTACATCTCCCAACTCCTTAACAAGAGTTTATTGATAGGCATGGTCCGTATGTTGTTCCAGTCCTTATGTTGGCATCAGGTGGGTCAGCTGCCTGTACATCTTCAAATCATTGTCCACGCACTCCATTCATTCGAGTTCGCTCCACCGACGCCTGATGAAAAGATAAATACGAATGTGTGCGAATCGCAAAAAAAAAAAATCGCACGATTCAAAGACAAATAACTCTTTCCCATAACCTCCACACATCAAGGTACATAGGAAAGAAATCATCATCATACTCTCACGCATAAGTTACGTCAGTTTCAGCTAAGTCGATGAAAATGGAATCAAGATATGAGCCGATTTATTAGCATAATTGAAATTTGAAGTAAAATGTCATGTCTTTCTACGCCATTATTTTCCGTCTCGACTGATCAATGAAAGGTGGCGAGAGTGTGCGTTTACACGTATAATAGTGAAAGAGTCGAATTGAGAAAGACAATTCTACCGTCGACGAGAGCTTTTTCTATGCTTAAGAAAATAACAATCTTCTATTACAGATAGAAATAGAAATTCCATCTGTGAAGCGATACCGCGCGAGTGAGAAAAAATCCCGAATTCCTGCAACTTTCTATGAAATTTCGAGGATTTAGGTCAGTAAAGGCGAAAGGTATGAGCAGCACTATATTAGGGCTTCATTCGACTCAGAACACCTATAAAGATGGCGTGCTAAAGGAAAATTAATTGAAAGTTGAGAAGAAAAACAGTTAATTTCCTCAAGCTTTTCCCGCCTGTCCGCATCATGAATTGATAAAACGTTCACTTTTAATGGGAAATATTTGTGAGCACAACGTCGTTTCTTGATCGTTGAGAATTTCACTTCAATGAAATATAAAAACAACTCAGCTACATTCGCTTTTTCACATGAATAGGTTTGGTAGCTCAAGTGATGCTGCTTTTGATAGTCTGTTCTCAAAAATATATCTCCTTCGAAGTAGTCAACTGTTGGCGAAATTATTCACTAAGATTGAGGAAAAATTCGGAGTTTTAAAGTTCGTCTTTGGAATAAAACGAAACTCTAATTACTCATCTGGTTCGCATATTGAAGATTCCCATTGGCTTCTCGCTTCTGTACTGGAAATTCTGTCATTGTTTCCTCATAAATAATATTCCTGACCGCTTGTTATTGATGAAACGATCATCAAGCATCAATAATAATTAAGGAGAGAGGTCATTGCTACTCAAAATTTCTCATCGTGTTATATTTGATTCCTTTATTATATCTCCACCTAATCTATAATTTTGACGCATTATGAAACAAAACTACATATAATATCTCCAGTGATTGACAGTTTTTCTCTCATAGCGCACCTCCAATCATCAAAAAAATTCACATAATTCGAGTATGTCATTGCTGCACAGACAATTTTATGTTACAATCTATAATAATGGAAAAAAATTTCCCACCGCACAGTTCAATTGCCGTTCGTCTTCTTATACGATTCATGAATACAACAGTCAAGATTGTTGGAAAATGAACTCATTATCGTATTTTCGCATTACTGTATGCAAGTTCAATTTGACGAAATCGAAGTCTGTTGAAATTCTCTGTGATGCAATTGAGATGTCTCTCCTCCCCCCCCCCCTGCCCCCCTCCCCCACCCCCACCCTTCCTCCCCTTACGTTTTCGATTTTACTATGCCGATAAAACTGTAAGCTCAACATATCAAAGTTTAACGTTGGCGTTGCGTCGTGGGCGTGATCGAATTGTCAATTGCAGAAAGTTTTTTGATGGCAGCAGTTCATGTGTGCAGCAGAAATTGGCTAATGACAAGGCGGAGTCGCTTTCTTGTTTCAGTTTCACCATGTCCACTACCGTTTATAGCTGACCATTTAAATGGCTTTGATATATTTTTGCATTACTCATTGACAACTTAATTGCTATATTCCCGAATCGTAGAGCTACTTCGGTCAAAAGGTGAAGTAGCGCTATTCCGGTGATAAAGTCAAGTACAGCTGTTTCGATCATAAAGTCAGTAGTATCGGGAATGTACGGGGAAATGTTCTCTTAGCAACCTTATCAAAGAAGCATTTCTCTTTTCGGAGAAATGTTTCGGACTTAATTGTTCAAGTTGCAGGCACTTTAGTAAAAATCCTCTATGCGAATAGCAATTTGCAACTGTCGTATTTTCACTGGACAATTTTTTTGATTGTCGGTGTTTGAATCATTTTGAAATATGTCGTACTTACTTATCACAGCCTAGAATATTTTCTTCATTAAATATCAATGGTAAACTCTAGCTATGTTAAGATAAAGCAAATGCATCCCCTAGTGATATATTTCGTCTAAAAGATCTGGAATGAATTAGTAGTGGGGAATGTTCTTGGTTCTTTTCGTTTCAAATTTGCCTTTAAATGCGCTTGACAAAACAATGCTCATTGCAAATTTTCATAACCTATATCACTAAATTTTATTTGCTCATGCTTGATGGAATTTGTTCAATGCTCGACTTATGATATTCTATTAGCGAAAGTCAGTGTTGTCAATTCTCCGTAGTTAATCGTTGTGCAAAAAATGTTTGGCAATTCCACACCAAATAGCCGGAAATGTGGAGTAAGAGTAGTCGTCGTTCGCTTTATTATCACTTCTGGGCACTTTCCGGAGTGAATTCAAAGAGGCGTATCGTCGATCTTTGCTAAAGATGTTGTTGAAATTATATAGGCTAGTGCTAAGAACTTAACGCAATGCGTATGCTACGCGATATTAACATTTCATTTCGAGGAAGCCAATTGTCAGCGACGGCGGAAGAAGACACTTTGCGATGTCGTTTTTTGTCATCCTCACAAACCTGCTTCATATTGCACTCGCAGAGCGTTGTGAAGAGTTCGGCTCTCAACGAAAAAGCATAATGAAAACGCTGTTAGCTGACTATGACAAAGCCACATTTCCGGCCGGAAGCGCTATCGACGTTCACGCTGAGGTTGTTAGCTCCCGCTTCTTTATAAGCTTGCTTCATCATTGCGCCTCTCCGAATAATTTCACTATGTATCTCACTTTATAAACACTTCGAATATTGTGCATTTATATTATGCAATTTTCATATGTTTTCTTGCTAAATTGTTTAGAGAACCCCTCACATGGCTAACAGATATAGTGCAAAAAAAAAACAATGTTAAAATTGATGACTTTTTCAACTAATCAGTACATCTAATGTTATCACTATTATATCACTTTATGAGTACTGCAAATACATTATGTCTAAAATGCACAGAAGGCTTTTGATGGATCTCCCGATGTTGATTTTCAATTATCTCAAAGGAATTCGCGCAATTTCCGCTAAATTAGAGGCCCATCGTTCAGATCTCGAAAGCTAAAGAAAAAACATCAAACAAAAATGAACGAATATGAATTTCGCTCGAGTGTTTAAGCACTTCACAACTCGAGCAGTTTTTTCCATAAGCTTTTGTTCAATTTCTCCACCAATTCTTGAGACTCATGAACGCCATTTTTATGCGCCTTCAGCAAAAGTGTTATTGTGAAGATGATACTCTTCTGTCGATTTTAGCTATCACATATACGCATCTTCCTAACGTCCCTACTAAGCGAATACCAGAACTGATTACTGCGCTCGAAATCGATGTTGAATCTTTTGACTTTAAACGACTACCTTAGAAAGAAGCATACAAATTATGCGTGAGCTAAGCTGACCTCTAAAACTGTAGGGAGGCCTGTGATGTTCAACTTAAAGGGCGTTTTGAAATAGACTTAAGTACCAAAATATGATAATGCGAAGGCCCAAAAATATGGTGCATAACGTGGTACAACAATCCAGATAATATGTTGCTTACCTCTTGTAGACGGAGAATACTCTAGCCACGAAGCACTCGAATCTGTTGCCAGCAAAATCGAAATCTATATCTATCCATGTCTGGAACTTCTGTGCAGCTGTCTCTCACTTCATAAAGGTTCGCAGAAGCGGTGGAAAACTTAAACATTTGTGAATTTAGGTGACGATTCAAGATATTGGTTCTCTTTCCGAGATCACTTCGTCATTTATAGTCGATCTGTGGTTTTCACAAATATGGACCGACCCTCGACTCGCCTATTCGCATCTCTCATGCAAGACAAACCTCAGCCTCGATGAGTCTGTAGCTCAGAAACTTTGGACTCCAAACGTGTGCTTCATAAATAGCAAGGACACCTACGTTCACATGTATGAGCAATATTCAACTTCCATCTGCTTAAACTGGCCATCTTAATAACAAAACGAATCAACCTCTCGACTTCCAAGCAGCATTACAGGTGGAAAAATGTCCTGTCTTTTCGTCGCCCTTCGATCACATCTTGATGCCGAAACAAGAGCAGTCGTTATTCACAGCGACCGACAAACGAGGATGTTGATAGCGCACTTAGACAGTATACGCGTTCCGTTTTGCTGTGTGACACAGCAGCCGAAAATAATATTTTTTCTTGAGTGACATAAAAGGTCATCAGTGATTCATAAATTATTTCTGTGCTGCTAATTGCTCAACACGTCCACTCAACATACTCTTATTGGGTGTTCAAAGATTTCCTGCAGATTTCGTTAAAATATATATGAAAGTCGTAAAAATTTCATGGAAATATCGCATTTCAGGTTTCTTTTTTGTTTCTTTTTCAGGTCTCCAGAATCGAATATTCTATTGATCATTTATCCTAATGGAACTGTTTGGTTAAATCATAGGTGAGAATTTCTTTTCGAAGATGTTGCAGATAAACTGTGCACTTGTTTTTTGATCATATCACGTCATTTGGCATTCGCTCATATCAATGTTTTCTCATAGTCGAAATGCACATTCAAATTCATCGAAAAATTCGCCTACGGAGACGAAATGGAATCTACAACTCTTTCCGGCTAATATATCAGTAGGGGTTTCATGTCAGTTTTGTTGATGCGATCTGCCGCCACCATACTAACGGCCAGAAATGCCCCTACAAACGAACGCATATACGTATACAAGTACACTTATACGCATGCAAATATGCGCCGACACACACAAACACAGTCATGTACACACACAGGCCTGTGCACACATGTCAACACCCTCATCCACAGCATCACAAGCATGCATGCACGATGACACACACACCTACGTCAACGATGAAGCTGCAGCTGAGATCATGTTGCTATTGGTAGGCGTGTTCAGAATTCGAGTACATGGTCGTTGCAACATGAGGTTGGAAAACTTCCCTCTGGATACGCAAAAGTGTTACCTCGTTATGGAATCTTGCGGCTACTCGATAGCTGAGGTGCGTCTTCACTGGATGAATTGGAGCCCTGTATCAGTGGCTAGTCAGCAGGTCTGTTTGCTTTTCCATTTGCCTAATTGTAAAGTATTCTGTGTTCTCCTTCAAGATCTGATGAAAAGTGTTCGGAATAGTGTTAGCAACGTCCACTGCATGTGCAGAGGGCGAACATATTTTCAAGTGTTTCGCACAGTATTCCATCTGTATGAAGAGAAGGCAAAATTAGGAGGTGGGGTGGGATTGAAAAGATTGCAAAAATCAGGAAAATTAGGCGGCCAGTTTTGAGCGATCTGAAAATTTAGGCGTGAAAAGGTCAGCTTAGTGTAAGTCCGGCAACACTTTGCTGCTCGGCTGCAAATCAGCATTTGCAAAGCATTTATTGCGAAATCGCTGTTGTTCACGTACACACATGTAAATGTGCTTCCGTATTTCTCCTAGTTTCAACTCGAAAGCGACCAAGGAAAGCATTACGAATTTTCATAGTATTGTTTCACAGTAGTCTGGTGAAATGCACCTAGCCTGATGTTTATTCGTCAACACGAAATGCAGATAGCTGCACTCAAATGCGTTCAAAAATCGCGTGCATTTAATGAACGACTACGTTGCATTTCAAGATCGGCTGAGATGCAAGAAGAAATGTTCTATCGAAGAAATGTGCGAGTGGACGATTAGGTTGCAAGATGAAGTATTCTTGTGTACGTTCGCTTTTACAGTAACATTTTCAGTTCCAGTTGCCGGATTTCCGTTTCATCAATGTTACATACAACCGGTCGATAAGACATCACGCAGCCGGCGCCTGGGATCAATTATCCATTTCGTTTACTTTCAGAAGGCTATATGGGTTTTACATTTTGCAAGTACGTTTAACATTTGTTCGCTGATTAAGTGTGAAGATGGAGAGGTGGAGGGGAGGGAGGGGGAGGGGGGGAGTCCCTGGTGAGCAGGGTAATGGCGTATGCACTTCGACCCACATCTCCACAGATTACACCAACTTTGTCACCATTATGCCTTTAATGCAGGATGAGGAATATGCGATTGTCATACCAAGTCCTATTATTAAAATAATCAAGGTTATTGTAGAATCGTGGTGACTGACAAGGCAACAAATGATGACAAAATTTCATAAGGGTACCTGAGTATTGCCATACTGATTGGCCGATAATAATCATGGTTAAATTCAACGATTACGGAGAGCAAAGAAAGCCCCTATATGCAATGCGAATATTATCTTGCCTCCGCTCCATTAAAAAGGTTTCACCAACAATCTGTTCAACTTTTCGAGAATCTTTTTCCTACAAGCTGGAAAAAATTGGCAGAAAAAACAGTCGAAAGCCCGTCGCAGAAGAAACAGCGAGAGAGGAAGTCGAGTTTGGTCTTTGCCGCCCAAATACTTGTCAGATCAATATAGCCCAGCATCTGATCGAAGTACCTAGGCAACATCAACAGTCAGTTCACCTAGCACCTCTTGACTTCCCCTGTGCTTTTAATTACTGCTCGCCTTCAACGACTTTATCATCTATTAAGAGCGAAAGGAGTTTCAGAGAAGTATATGCAACGACCACCTCGGTCGCTTGGGACCAGCAAAGGCCGCAGTTCTTTTGTTTCAGTTAAGCTGTCTCATCTCAGAGCATGAAAGCATAAGAAAATGAGGAACTTCACCTTCCCGAGAGAATATTCTCCATGAGAATCCCTCAGCTTAGATAAGACCATAGTAAGACCAATCGAAAACTTGATTCAACAGTCAGTCAGAGCAGAAAAGTCTTGGGTGAGTTAACGATACCTTGGATACCTTGAACAACTGTTATTTCATCGATTTCATCGTTCTCTCCATCGATGCAGCTGGCATTTTTCCATCTTTCGCGATCCTGAACTCGCCGCCGCATCCAAGCAACGCCATATAGACGTCGCAACGGATCTTCCCGTCTTGTTGGCTGTCTACCACGTGGTCGCTTGACCTCTCTTGGGTACCATTCAAGTATTCGCTTGGTCCACCTGTTGTCATTCATCCTTGCTACGTGACCAGCCCATCTTTGTTTTCTTTTGTACATCTCTTCAATGATGTCTTTTACACCAGATCTAGAACGCAAATCTTCGTTCGCGATGTGTTGTAGTCTACTGATACCCATCATGCGCCTTTACATGGCTCGCTGAGTGGTCGCTACTTTATTTTCTTCAGCGAGCGCTCCACGTTTCGCAACCATGCAGTAGTAAAGGAAGGACGATGGAATTGAAAAGTTCTGCTCTTACGGACGGTGCTTTCTTCACATCACAGAAGATATCCTTGAGCTTGATGAAAGTTGTCCATCCTGCTCTCTTTCTCCTGCTCAGCTCCAGATCCAAGTCGTTGTTCATTTGCACAATTTGTCCTAGGTGTATGTACTGTTCCACAAGCTCGATGTTCTCACTATCGAGTTTCATAGTAAACTGAGGACAAACTGCGTTCCACTTCGTTTTACCTTCGTGAATGCTGAACCCAATTTTCTTAGCCTTATTGTTGAGCTCATTTAGTAAGTCCTGCAACTTTTCTAGGTCAACCGCCACGAGTACTACATCATCCACAAAGAGAAGCATTTGAAGTTCTTCGCCGTCAACATTGAAACCGCTCGGAGTCTTTATATTCCTTAGAACGCCTTCAAGAGCTGGTGAAAAGGCTTTCGGAGAGCAGATATCTCCTTGTTTTACGCCTCTTCCAATTTATACTAACTGATGTTTCGAATAGAGTGGTCTCCGTGTGCGATTCGGACAGAGAATCTTTGACGATTCGAATGTAGGTGGGATCAACTCCTTGATGAGACTTTTAAGTACTGCGTTGTGATCCACCGAGTCGAAGGCTTTCTTGAAGCCTACAAAGAGTAGACAGAACGACACCTTGTACTCTCTGCATCTTTCTATTAGCTGAGTAAAGGCGAAAATGTGGTCGATCGTAGAGAACCGCCTTCGGAAGCCTGCCTGTTCACGTCTCGTGTTTTCATCGAGGATTGCTTCAATTCTGTTGTAGATTACTCTCGTGAAAACTTTGCAGATATGTGATAGCAGGCATATTGGTATGGATGTCCTCGTGGTTTCCTTTTTTGGGGTATCAGCACTGTTCGCGATCCCTTCCATTCCACCGGAATTTTTCCCAGGTTTAGGTACCACGAAAACCGAGCGCTCAACGCTTTTATAAGAATTTCGCCACCGGATCCGATCTCTTCCACGCGCATTCGGTCAACACACGCAGCCTTTTTTTGCTTCATGGCGCATATCGCTTTTTCGACCTCGCCGGGTGTTATTTCCGGGACGGACGAGGACGTAGTTAGATCGGGGGGCTTTTACTGGGACCGTCGACGAAAACAGTTTCTCGTAGAATGTTTTGCATATTTCTTCCGTTCGTTTTCGATCGGTTGTTCTTTCTCTTGTACCATCGACGAACGCCACCGAGGTCTTCTGCCGCAGTTGTACCTCTCTCCACGCTTCCTTCAGGCTGGTCTTCTCTTCTGTTGCTTTCCGTAACTTCTGCTTCCTGCAGGCGTCATAATCTTCTGTCATCTTCTTTCGTAACAGCTTGCACAGAAGTTTGTATTCTATTCCTGCACTGCCCTTCGCGGCCATTTGTCGCCTTTTGCGAAGAAGGCCGATCGTAGCAGTGCAAAGGCGGTTCCGGGGTTGTTTTACGATGTTTACAGTGGCTACAGCTTTACATTTCTCAAGGTTTTGAGGAGCTAACCGTAGTCCGTGTTTATACCGTTACCAGGAATTTCCCACCTTTCTTCTTGAGCTGCTTGCAAGTTCGGGGCTAACTGCTTGANGGGCTAACTGCTTGGCCCTTTCCCGATATAATGCTTTCCTTCGAATTCTTTCTTCTGCACGGAAGTCTGCTGCAATTTCCACTCTTAAAAGACGGTGATCTGAGTGAACGGGCACGGCAGATTCTGATAGTGCCGTCACATCTGTCGCTAGTCTTCGTTTGTCGGTAAGAACGTAATCGATTTTATTCCTTGTTGTGTCGTTTGGAGAACGCCACGTCCAGCGTCTCCCGAGCCTTTTGGTGAAAAAAGAATTCCTAACATAGTTTGGCAGATTCAGCGAAATCAGCAAGTCTTCTGCCCCTCTCGTTCTTTTTTCCAAGTCCGAAATTGCCAGTATATTGTTCTGGCCCTTCCCTTGCTCGCAGCTTAGCGTTGAAGTCGCCGAGAATTATCGTGAAGGTCGACTTTCTTCTAACGATTCCTCCAATCCATCATAAAACCGTTCAACATCCTCATCGTCTGATGCAGATTTGGGAGCATAGGCTGCGATCATTTTCAATGTGGTCTTCTTATCGACCTTCCTAACCAGCATGCCGAGACGCGAAGAAATGATCTCAAGAAATGATCTGCTCGTTATTTGAGGCCGCACGATGAATCCACCGCCTCCCGTACCTCCCTCAGCAGCTCCCAGTATCACATGCGTTCCGTCCCTCCACTCTGCGCTCAGTTCTGTCTTCCTTCTGGTCTTCTTCATTGCCAGGATGTCGATACGGACGTTTCTGATTGCTTGTAGCAGCAGATCAACCAAGTGATCGTTTCTGAGTTTCCGAACGTTGAAGGTTCCCAGCGATATATTGCATATGGACGGTCTCAATACTGCGACATTTTTAGTACTCCGCCCCCTCATCAATTCCTTCTCCACCGTCACTGCGAAGGCGACAGGGAGCTGCGCAGGACTGAAGGCCATCTTTTTTCGTCTTGGTTTCCATACTGCTGTGAAGTTAAGGATACCGCTTGAAAAAGCGCCACTCGAGAGATTTAAGCTGAGGCAAATCTTGCGAAACAAAGGTAATGGGCTTATCAGACTCAGGTTCTTCACCAAGGCAATGTTGGCATGGAAGCAAGACAAAAGAACTACCAAGATAAACTGGAAGAAGCTCGAGTAAGAGAAGGGAGGGGTGAGCGGCTTTGTCAAGGAGGAAAAATAGCATTTGGAACGCTAACCAACACGATTCGCATGACTTGCATAGTGCGCAGTGTATATCGACGGTTGAAATGTTGGATTCTGATAGAGGGAAATGTAAGAGAGGGAGGTGTGATCGTGATAGAGAGGTTACTCAACATCTGCAACGGAGGACGAAAATCTTTTGTACTCACTAAAAATGAAAGTGATGGCAGTTAAGGAAGATACTTTCTACTATACTAAACCAAATTCTCTGACTCAAACTTCTATTAACTTATTGATGAAATTGCGTCACTTTTTCCAAATGAGTTCACAAAAAACTTCAAAGTCAGCTTCAATGAATGTTTCGATAAAACGAATATATGGGCAGAGGTTATTGGCTGAAGGGCTCCTTTCCATTTGTAGAAGTTTCCGCTCTGACGTTATATGCATTGTTCAACCTCAATTATTGAAAGCCGTAATTAGCGGATGATGGTGCTGCTAATTGTATTTTTGTATAGACCATATTGCAGAAAAATTCCTTGGTTGAATGTCTATCTGCATGAGTGGGAGAAACTTTTAAGTAAACGACTGCAATTATGCCACACCGAAAAAAAAAACGGATTTACGCACTAGTTGAGCTTATTTCCGTCATTCCGCTTGCAGCTCTTTTGGCAAAAAAGTAAATAAATAAAAAAATAAATAATTAACTCAGCCTACGCAGGGCTTTAATCAATACCATATGTTCAGTTGTTAGAAGGACACTAGATCATTGCATCCATAAGATATGGTGGGATATGACGAGAATCTGCGTATTAAGCATTGATGTTTGCCTTCTATTTTCGGGGACTGACAGAAATGTTCTTTTAGTTCGTAGGCAATGTAATCTATTTATCGCTTCAGTTCCGTCTCTACGTATATGTAACACTGATCTTTCTTTGCGTCTATTCTTTCGCCGAAGTGTTCCTTGTCAAGGATCGGCTTTGACCGTTGCTGTGGTAAAAGTAAAGCGAAATCAGTGACTGATTTTCTTGCTTTCATTTTCCCATGTATCATATGGAAGCAAAAAAAAATCCATCTAATTTCATTTTCAGGCCTATCTTCCAAGCTACCTCTCCGTTTTTATTTCGTGGATTGCCTTTTGGATTGACGCAAAAGCGTTGCCTGCTCGCATAATTCTCGGTGTAAATTCATTAATGGCGCTTACCTTCCAGGTATCGTGTCGCACTCGAAATTATTGCTTAATTCGGCACTTGGCAACTTATTGTTTAGTGCTAGCTAAATTCGGTTGGCTCGCACAGAAAAGCACCGTTTCATAAATGAAATTTGACAGCGCAGGAAGAGAACGAGGGAATTCAACTTCAAAATTTACCAAAGCTTGTTAATTCGAAGAACTTAATAAATCATTAACGTTTCATTTCCATTATTCGGCAATGTAATTCCGAAGCTATTCGTCTTTAATATTTATATAGCTAGCACATAACCCGTCAAAAATTATGGACGTCAGTTTTTGTGCGTCAGTTGACTCTTTTTGCTTTTAAGCGATGAGAAAACTTGCGCAATACGAGGCTGCAAATAACCTCATGCGCACCTAAAGGCCACCTTCATAATTCAGTGGAAGCATGGTCGCAGTGGGCTAATGAACGATGAACAACTTTTCCATATAACGGATGTGAAGGAAAATAATTTTACGACGCGTATTTGCAACAAACATAATGACAAGCAGATAATTGCCCTATTGGAAAACTAAAAAATATATTCTGCATGAATCTTTGAAAATCTTGTCATCACCGCGTAAACATTTAATATTTGTTACGCTTGTTACACCTCTGATCTTATTCAATAAGCATAGACATCAATTTCAAGCTTTACAATTGGTGATTACCACATTAAGCTGATTAGGTAGTAATGTCCTAGATTGGCCAAGCAACCTGGTTGTTAGCGGTGCTTCGAGACTTTTGCTTCCTCAGTGGAAATTCGTTCAAAAATTTATGACTTTATTTCAATCGTGAAAAAAAAACCAATGGAAAATGAAGTTTGGTTCTTGAGCATGCTGCCAACAGATGAGTCATTTTCACCTTCTGTCCATTCCGTTTGGAGAATTAAAAAGTTCACTTGCGTCCGTTAGTGTGTTATTGTCCAGTGGATTCATTTCTCACTTCACAACTCTTACTTCTTTTTTTTTGACACGCTTTTTTTGACACATATTAGTCCATTCAACTCACTTTCCTTTTCTTCAAAATGCGACAAAATATTTCTCTATCAATCCTTCTTGGGTAATACCCATTCACTTGTTAATTGCTTCCTTCTTTTCAGATGGGTAACGTTGTGAAGAACTTACCAAGGGTCTCGTATGTGAAGGTGAAAGTCCTCCTGCATTTATAAAAAATATCCTTGAGAGATTTCCATATCAAGGCAATACTTTTTTGCCTCGAAAAGTACAACTGCTATTTTTCGCATTCGATGCATTTATTAAATTTTTTGTCAACTAGAAGGCAGTGATTTCCATGCCAGCTGTTTTGCACAAAACTCGATCGGAATTAGATAAAACTCGTTATCCTTGAGTAAGCTCTCCCACTTTACTGAAGATTGTTTACCGAATGTTGCAATTGTTGCTAAGGTTTATTGATTTCATACGGAACTATATTTTTAGGCGATCGATCTGTGGTTCTTCGTATGTGTAACATTCATCTTCATGAGTTTATGCGAATTGGCAATTGTTGGTTTTCTCGATAAATTCAACGATGTTCGTCAAAAGCGGAAACGCAAAACAGAGAGGCGCTTTCGCGAGTTAATGATTGGACAAGCCGCCGATGGGCTCATGCTTGCTCTTACAGGGTAAATAGAAATGCAGCTAGATTTTATACTAAATAATCAGCTGTATTTACCTCCTTCGCAATAGTGTAGGCATTTTCTTCAAGGTATAAATAGCAGTAATCGAGGCTATTGCATATATGCTGCACTGGCTATATCAAAAGCTCTATCAGCCTTTACGTTGACGAGCGTTGTGCACTCTTCCGTGAAAGTATCACTTACAGATTCCCGATTAAGCTATTTCGAAAGGAAGAGATCAAATCCAAAAGCGCGCAGGCACATTGAACAGAGAAGAATGATAAGGAACTTTAATGTAGAAAAATACTTCCCATTACTTTAGCTGAAGTGACTCTAGAGTTGAAAAAAATCATTCAGAAGGAACAAAGGCAAAAGACAATGGACAAATATTTTCAGTTCGGAGGACGACGAACGAATCAAAAATAGAAGACCTACAATCTCTGATCACTATCTGCGATATATCGCCGATCCGGCAATAATTAGAGGCTATGAGGCTGGCCAAATTGGCCATAAAGTCGATTTTTGTTGCGCACGTGCTTTCCCGCTGCTTTTCGCTGGTGAGCAATTAAATTTTGAGTGAATTACATAAAAAAGTTAATGCACAGACTGAAAACTTCAACTTTGAAAACCTTTCACTACTCCTCAAAAGAAGCGTTTACAGTGAAATCTATTACTTTTTCCTTGATGACTTTCTCTATAGGATTGATTTAGAGATCCATATACAGTTATTGCATGAGATAGGCTCATTTTTCTGTGGATATGGAATACTGGAATAGACAGACCAATTCAGTTGGGCTATCATCAGCATTTTTACAAATTCCTTGAATCACTCTAATCAGTATAGCAAAGACAAACGATTCACCTGAGCTGGAAGCTAAAAGTATTTCGCTTATGGCGGAAGTCTTTAACGTGTTCATTAAAAAAAAGGTCGAATCGATTTGCTTTTCATGGCGCGTAGATTGCTTCCGCTTTCCAGTGTCTTTTTAAACTTTGAAAGCGCAATTTCTTAGACTCCATCAACCAACTCGGTCTTCATATAGCTATAGTGAAGTGAACTCATCTCGATTTTTTTCAGCTTTCAACGTTTTCTATTGGGTACATTATTTGACGAGGTGAAATAATATATCTGCATCGATGAGAAGGAACAGATGTGCAAATTCTCCCTATTTACTAGCTATTTTGCCTTTTATTCAATCCGTTATTGTGCATGTGCCACTAAAATACGAATAAAGAATTTCACCTTGCTATTAACGACAGTGATAACATTGCCAATGCACTTCATATTACTGTGATCTAAGTGAGAAGATTCTATATTAGACCACTTTTATTATTTAAAAAGAAGTAATTTCTGGATAATCAAATCCACCAACGACAGTCAGATGTGTCGAAAACGCACCCAGCAACCGATTTCCAGTTTGCGCGTACAAATTTGCCTGAGGAACATCCATCTAACAGCAGGGATGACTTGCAATAACATTTTTTCTGAAGCAAAGTAGGAATTTTCGCAAGTGTTTTGTGAAACTGCATAAGCGACCTATTTGAGGGATAAAGCCCAATGAATATTCAAGTCGAAGCAATCTCCTTCAGTCAATAGAAGATATCTGCCACTTCTACGGGATACTACGGTACGTGTCTTAACATTGCACTGTGACGCATGAACCTGATCGAAATCAGCATCTGTAGAAGCAATGATGGCATTCGTCTGTTTGAGGTATGTGTGTGACGACATTGGCTTATTGATGTAAAAAGCTTCAACCATGTTGACTAAAATTCGAAGCATTAGCACATTAGAGTCGATAACACTTAAAGCAGCTACTTGAGTACCTTTCCAGGAGGGGCTGAAGGCTAAGAAGGAGTGACTGCTCCCCACTGACTCGTTTCTCCTAATCATGGCAAATAAAACATAAGCGAAAATACGAGCAGGACTCTTTCAAAATGAAAACTTTGCAGTTCATTCCTTTCTTCTACCACTGTTTTCGCATGTGTTTCGCTCACTTACGTATCGAAAGACAAAATAATGCTCTTTTACTGCTTACTTCATTTCATTGGCAGTGATTCAGCAGTTCGAAAATCCCAACCACTTTCTGTTGACCACGTTACATACATCGATGATCAAACGCTCCGCATAACTGCAGTAGTAATAATCACAATAGAACAATCCCTAAACAAACAACTTTCCATATTGCCTTATCGTATGATGTCGTGGAGGTTAAGCAAAGAAAGATGTTTCAGAACAAAGCGAACGATTTGGACTGATTTGCACCTCCGAATCGCCTTTCAAGGGATCAGTCACATTCACAAATTACATTGAAAAATAGACAAGTATAATGAACAAAGTCCTAAGAAAAGTCATTTTGCATGTAAAGTCAAGCAAACATGGAAATTTTTTTAACCATCAAAATATCTGTGGCTTCTTCCTAGTTGATTGATCAACTAGAATAATCAACCTCAACTAAGGCATAAAGGATAATCCAATATTGTATAGTACACCCAGCACTTTCTACGCTCATAAGTCTAGCGAAACTATTTGAGAGAAAGATGAACACACACAAATTTCGAAAAGCATATCAAAACGCTTGAAGAAGACGAAGGAACTGCTCCCTTGACTGTGTAAGAAATTCGCTGAAAACGAATGCTTAAGTTTTATATATGCTTCATATACTTATGATATGCTCATCAATATTCCGCAGCTAACAACACAGTATCCTCACTGTTAGGGAGACTCAGGTCTATATGAATGCAAGCAGGAAATAGGCGTGAAACGATTCCACGTCAGTGACATGCTGATCAATTTGCGAAGAAGCAGTATGCTGGAATGAAATTTCTACAGCTAAAAGATGGTTGCAGTCAGAAATGATGTGATGTGTTGCGAGATTTTTTTCATGAGCTTTGCCACTTACTTCTCACCTACGCTACTATCACCTTTAATCAGCTCCCTGCTTTCAAATCTTTTTATTATGTCTTTCGTTTGCTTTAACCACTTATTGTCCGTATCACTTCAACTGTCAGCTGCTTCAATCGCTTTCCTACACTGTGTCGTAGGAGAAGTATGATACTTTAAAAGCTTTCCCAATCACATTTTATCCTGTGTGGAAAAATTTCGTTGACAAGCAATCATGATAGTTAGAGAATCAAGATTTCCTAATGTGACAGTTATATAAACATGGGAGAAAGCGGTTCAGCACATTCGTGTTCGCAATATCTGTGGATACGAGAAAGGGAACATACTGAGGTCACTCTGGGTTCTTTGAACTACTTAACCTCCTGTCGCATTTTTGCATAAAAAGCAAATGACGTGAAATGATCTTTTAGCTAACAACCAAAGGTTTTTTCACAAACAGCGAATTTCGCTGTCTTGCACGCACCCTCGTCATAAATTATACGCATAGATCCTATTAAAATAGCTATGCTAGACAAGCTGAAACACATGTACGACAACGACGGGTGTTTGCAGCATAGCAGGTATCATGATTGACTCCAGTGCAAACCTGCAAAAACTATTTTTAGCCTACTGCTTGAACCGTATCTTGGTGCGTACAGCCCCTGCCCTAGTTCACCATTCCTAAATTAATGCGAACATTTTTGAAATTCTATACGAATGAAAACTTACGACGATGTTACTGACAATCACAACCGAAAAGTATTTTTCCTAATTTCTTCACTCTTCATCGTTTAAAATGCGTATGTATTCATCAAAGTTGGAAGGTTGATTGATGATGACTAATGTTCAGGTAATGATCTCGGCCCACATTATTTCACTTTCGTTTCAGCTGCTTTTATTATCACTTGATCACTTGAT
>JAARMF010001280.1:32249-46512 GCA_022844705.1 Toxascaris leonina | reverse complement strand
CAACTCAGCTTTACCCAACTTCCGCCGTATGTACATATCTGCAATGATTTTTATGTGGTTTTGATATGAGAAGTAATTTTGACTGTACTCTGTTAAAGATTTTGAGGCTCATTCACCTGCTTCAACCAACCATCTGGTGGCTTTTGTTGTTGCGCAGCATGCTGCAGCTAAGTGACTCGGTCAACCGTCTGGTGAGTTCACTCATATGTTACCCAACGCGAATCCCTTAAGCCACAAAAGATTTCACTAGCGGCTGGACAACAAACGGCGTAAACCTGATCAGCTATTGAGCATGGCTTATTATAGTCGTGGCTTTTAAGTTTGCAAAGCCGTTTGATGAGGGACATGGACTGTTTTAAAGTATGTGTAACCTAAAGAACGTCAAAATATGCTGCATAGATAACAGTTCGAAAGAAGGTGGGCTGCTAAGAAGGTGCGAATGCGAGTGCATGAGGGTGCAAATAAGCAATGAAGGAAGATACTTGCAGTTCGCGCTACATTCTAACCTGAAATGCAAACTTTCTGAGGTTCGCAAACACTCTCCGCTGTAAAATGGTGATCTCACATGCGCAAGGCGTGACTGTCAAATATAATGACAGCAGTTGTTTCATTGCGACATAAAAAGTGAGGTTTAATGCACTAAGTTGTGAAACATCTCCACATCAACTCCACCTTTTCGCTTCCCTCTGCTTCCTTTAATGCCATCATGACCTTCATGCAAGTTATGCCGAAGTATTTGAGCAGTGAATACCGAATTGAATGATGAACATAACGCCAACATGCAAACCGTTTCATGCGTCAGTGCATAAAAGCACCTAATTACACATCGCCATCGTATGACGTATTGTTGATGCGACGAGTGGTCGAGTTTCTCCAGGTGATTGCTGCATGAAGTGATGTCACTCATTGAAGGTGTAGGCAGTCGTTTGGGTTGCTCGCCTAGCACCTAATAAAAGTTCGTCTTTGATGTTTTATTGCGACATGCATACGGATCGTGAGCAATTTTTCTAAGATTCGTTCCCATTCTACTGCGTATGCTGAGGTCGCTTTGTTAGCGCCTTTTTGCTAATTCGTTTGCATCTTTATGTTCTGCGAAATTATATTGTGAGCTTCTCGAGACTTCACTACAAATTGCTACACCACCTCGTTCGATGGGCATAATAAAGGAATGTGTTATTTTTACAACACATGCGTTTGTTATAAAAGCAGACTTATAAATGCTGGAGTTTCTTTTGAAAATCTTTGCAGCCGTTTAGTTTAATTCTTTGAAGAAATAAAAGTATCTGCTGTAATGAAGTTTCGCGTTTAGTTTTACAATTCCCATGCTTCTACAAATCCATTCCATCCGTCGTGATAAACACGGATCCTTTTCCACCTGAGCCATGAGTTCACACTATGCCGTTAGGGAGCTAGACACGTGAAATGGAAGAGGAAGAGAGGAGACCGTGGACTGGCCACATAGCCCTCGTGGACCTGGACCACGCAAAACAGGAATCTGTGACCCCATTTTCCCAAGCCTGTGTGAGCAGTTCATTTGTTTTGCCTCTCGCTAACCAGTGACAGAAACTTTTCTTGCACGGATGAGTGCGCCACGATTTTCTTTCTCTTTCGGTCGAGTGAAAGTTTAATAGTTTTGCGCGTGTATAAGTGTGCCATGACTATGCATGTTTCTGCGGGAGAACTATTTTGTTATTCATCGTTGAAGTTGGCAGACGAAGTTCCAATCCTTCGCATTTTTGCGTGGTAAACATCCATTGTTCTTGCAAACAGTTCGCATTATCGATGCAGTCCTGTTCGTTATCGTAGAATGACATATCATATGAAACCAGCGCCATTTCGCCAATACATTCATTCTTTTCCACGACAAAGAGTCGTAGAGAAGAACGAATGAAATTAGCGAAATGGTGAGCCTTCCACGTGGAAGTTGTCACTTCCCACAAATAAGGGGGTATCATAAAAGATTCCTAGGAAGTGTACTGTGATCGACTGCATTCATTTGCAGCTTATTTTGACTTCCAAGTGCGAGAAAATTCAGCGTGGAACTGTTAGTCGAACAGCTAGTGTCGCGAAATATTATCCTGCAGTTATGGCGTCGAATCAGCACTAAAGTTTTCCAGAAAGCGCACTTGTAACCCCTTAGACTACTGCTTCCTTCCTGCAGTAGTTATCTGATAACCTCATTGGGAGGAAAGTGCCCCATGAATTGTCATGAATTTTGAGCTCAATCTTGGTAAATTAATGTGTTTATGGTTTTCTGAAGTAAACTAATCGTTTGAGACGGAATGCAAGTTTACCTGGCTGCAGGCAATAATGGATGTTGCGCAACATTTAGATGGCAGGTAGTGCATATGAATTCTGTCATGCAGTGACATCAAGAAATGACCGGAATCCTTGAAGTTGTGAAGGAGAGGCAGACGACAATATGTCTGTAAATGGGTGCAAAATACAGCCCAGTTTGGCATTTCCCATTTGCATAGCATTCGCAGAAGAAATAGTTTGACCCCATGGTGGTCGTGGAAAGTAGGGAATAATTGCTAAGAGGGAAAGGTGAGGATATGGAAAGTTATAGAAGGAGCGAAAATCGGACATATAGAAGCGAAATTACTTCCTTTTTTCACGGCTTATGAGGTGAACTGGAAGTGCATTTCATGCACCCAGGTATTTATCACCTTCTCGAGCGAAAAACTTGGCATATGGATGAGAATTTGCGCGCCTGAAGCGGCAAAATATATGAGAAAGCAATGAGAACGGGAACACAACAAAAGAAAACAAATATGAGCAGAACAGTGAGGCAGAGATCGATTTGTTGAACTAGATCGAAGAACAAAGCTAAATATATTGAGACACAAGTAGGAATAAGCAACTGTGAGCGAGAGAGGAAGTAACGGGCAGTAAAATCGTATAATGGGAGATGTGTACGGTCAAGTTCAACTATTAAGCAAGTCAACCGATCATATAAAAGTTTTCAAACACGTTCAGATTCCTTTATGCAGTCGAGGTGGAAATAGTAAGTCGCTCGGAGGGTTGACGAACCAATGTGAATTGGAACAGAATTGACGAAGAACCCATTCTAGCAGATTCGAGGAACCTCTTGAAGCACTAAAAAAGCGCTTCTCCGAATTGGGGCAAATGCAGTAAGGCCTGATTAATGAATTGCGCGTGGGAGATGTCTTTTTCTCGGTTTTCCAACATTAACCATTGCTTACTGCATTCGCCCGGCGTTGGAGAAATGCTTCTTTGCTGCTGAACTTTCGGAGAGAAAGACGAACTCGCGAACTGAGGGATTTTCACGATGGATGACAGAAGAATATCTATTGCGCAAATAGTGAAGCTAGTGAGGCATGCAAGCCGACCTCTAGTCTGTGTGGTCTATCTTCGATAAGCGACCGTTGTTTCACGTCGTAGAGGCTTCAATATCTTCGAAGAAGAATTAGCGTAAGAAAACGCGCGGAGTCATATGTCGAGCAACCTGAAGAACATAGACGTTCTTGGAACGGGTGTTGCATGTGTTCGTGAGATTTCTGCGGCCCAGTGGAAGCGCAAAGTGAAGTGCACCTCAATCCTTACCTGAGTCACGCATCTGTAGGTATGAAAACGCGAGGGACTCCTCTTATATGCGGTTCCTCTAGCTCGCAGTAAGGCAGTGAAGAGCTTTCAGTCCTACGAAGTGTTCGCAATGGTTTAATATATATACAATTCTTGACAGGTGCTGGATAAAGTTAACAAATACTTCCATAGTAGCTTTCTAAGCTGGTGGGTGGTCACATCTCGAAACAAGCATTGCACACGCTTAGTCGCTTATTGATTTTTTCACTGCTGCCTAATATCACCTTTGCAACATCGATGGCGCAACGCATGCTAACATGTTAGCCATTGGCTCAAAAGGTGTTATGATCAGCGATCTCAACGTGTTGCCCATGAATGCAATCGTTTAATAAGCCTGAAATCAATTCACAACCTTTTTTTTGCAATAGTCGTTGATNTATGATCAGCGATCTCAACGTGTTGCCCATGAATGCAATCGTTTAATAAGCCTGAAATCAATTCACAACCTTTTTTTTGCAATAGTCGTTGATGCGGCCACCAGAACGGACAAATATTCTCTCTAACTGCAACTTCTCGAGTATGCGAAAGTTTGCAACACATGCTGTTCCTCGCCATCGCTCCACTCGCTTACGCTGCTATATTCCATGCAGCACACTTCATAATTGTCTTATCCATATGTTCTTCCGAATACTTGAAATACATTTCGCACTACCAAGACGCTCATGGCGCACTTATTATACATTGAATACATTGAACAGCTGTGATTTCATCGATTTCGTCGTTGTCTCCATCGATGCAGCTGGCAATTTTTCCATCTTTCTCGATCCTGAACTCGCCGCATCCAAGCAGTGCCATGTAGAAGTCGAAACCCCATCTTGTTGGCAGTCTGCCGCGTTCTTGCTTTCCATATTGCTTATTGGCGCAATATGGCGCACTTATTGACGCAGAAGAATATCGTTTTTGTTCAAAAACTCGTAAAAAACACATAAAGCATGCATGCCTGCTTGAAAAATATCAGTTTTGTTTGGTCACAAGTAAAACATTTGCGGCGGACTCACCTACGCATGATAAGTTCAGGTTATTCCTTAGACAGATGCAAAACAAAGAAATAAAAGGCACAAATTTGTCGCATCAGATAGCACATTTGCAGTCACTCGATTTTGCTTTTATCCTTCGATGCCTGCTTGGCTAATTACACGTTTCCGCACTCGTTGTGTGACTTTGTTTCGTACTCAATATTGCAACAAATTAAGCGTTCTGTCAGTAAGGTGCCAATGTGTCAGTGTCACCTGGCATATGATGACGTCGTACAAGCGCATCCCTTCTCCCTCGTCCACCTGTATTAAGTATAACCATCAAGTATTTATGTTAACTACAAAGTCATCGGAATTTGCTGTCGTTCAGATAGGTGCCGCGACAAAAGCCTTGCCCCAAAGCTTATTCGGCAGTTATGTGTATTTATATAACAGTGTGTTAGGCAGCTTCATCACTGATATTGAATGGCGTTTCATCACTATGCTTATAAGTGACAATCATCCGCCGCATTTGCTCACTTGTCTTTTCGACACCAATAAAGCGCTGATTGTGGATTGTCGTCCAACACATCCATACTGAACACTCATGCATGAAATCATCGTAGTTGAGTCACTTTTACTCACATTCTGTCCACACAATTTCCTCTTCATCTGTGGTATTGAGAACCCACTTTTTGCATTGAGCATAGTTTTCGCCCATATATCAAAAGAAACATAATAAAGCCAAGTTGCTCAGCCAATCCAGAAAATTGCCAACATTCATGCGTTTGATGGAGGCACGATTTCAAACAGTGTCGCAAATGACCCACCTGATCAACGCTTGAGGAACAATTTAGTGAATTTATAGTCAAGGTTGCTGTGTTTATACGTAGTGAGTAGCGAGACTAGATAGCATGCGGTGTCTTTAAAAACATAATTTCTAATAGCAGAGTTCACTGAAGAACATAATTCAGGAGAAGGAAATTCTCCACTACTTTCTGCGAAATGATGTCGATTCGGGCATATCTGTCGGCCATGCGATTCAAAACGACAGTTATATCACCGTATTCATCGCAGAGGTTCGTCCTGTTTCTTTATTCGCTTTTCTTGATAGATGCTTAGCTAGATGTGTTCCTACCTTGTTGATTGTTTTATCAGCTGTGATGACGTTATTATGAATGAGGGCTAGCGGAAAGAAGAGCGAGAACCTTATCGCTAGTGTATCAGATGTAACTAGCCGAAGTCATACAATTTTCTGAGCTGAGTAAGAGGTGAACGGAAAAATGTTAGTTGACGTCGACAGTGAAATGCGTTTTTCTTCCTCCACCTGCCCTTTCCTTTTCATGTCTCTCCACACCGCTATCAACTTCGCTGTGCGGAAGTTATTTTTTGAGGAGGGGGTGCACTATGGCAGCCGGAATTGCAGAAATATTTTTATTCAAAATCATTGCAATGTATGCAAAGCCAAAACTACAGACGGTGATACTTGTTTGTACGGAGGGAAGTGAAAGGCTTGGTCGGGCTTGGAATTGAATCAGTTTTTGCTACTGCATCGAGAGCTTTTTGGTTCTCTCTATATTCTGTTCTGTGGCTGCATAGCAGCTGTTACCATTTGCGTGGTTTTCATGGGCGCAGCCTCGCGGTGGTGAAAATTCCAAAAACCCACGTTTTTTGAGGGTGGGNGGGAGGACATCGGTGTATTAACTTTTCTGAGTAGAGTGTTTTCAGTCACCTTAGGTTGCATCCAGGTTCGAAATGCCCAAAATGGCTCTTAGCTGCTTTAGGGGAACAGGCTTTTGGATTTATAGGTATTCTGGACAAGGGAAGAGGGAAGCATATATATGAGACGTTATGACCTATTCATATAGGGATTGTGAACGAAGCTGATCGCATATTCGTATAATCCTCTTAACTAGCGAATGCTAGTTGAGGTCGAAGCAGTCATGATCGTAATGTCTGCTAACTGATTTTTCACTACAAAAGTTCGGAGAAATTTTGAAAACAATGCAGATTTGTGGAAAGAAATTAGTATAAAACGTGGAAAGTGTTTCAATACTTGAGTATAGGAGAGTGAGAGATGGTGATGGCATTGTGGGTTTCTTTCTTGAGTTTGCTTTCTTTTCTGCTTTGAACATATTTTGAATCGTTGAGTTCGTTGAACTCTTTTTCATGTGTAAACCGTATTTGCCTAAGCTCTGCTTTGCTATATTACTTTTCCAGGTGGTTATCTTCACACGCAGATTTTGAGAAAGCGCAGTCCGACCTAAAACGGTTGAAGCAGGATCCTGGTGCTGAAGTTAAGCTCAAACTCTACGGGCTTTTTAAACAGGTTCTGATCAACTTTTTTTTTTTTTTTAAAAAAACTTCGCATATATTCGGTTCTAATTGTCTTTGCTAGCGCAAACCTCTCGTTTATAAATTAGTGTCAAAGTTCAACATTGCAGGTCTGATTGCTATACGAAGGCACATATCAACATCTAGTGTGGATATCATCTAAGGCTACAATCAAATGACGTGCATCATTTCCGAATAAATGAAATAGAAGCAGATAAATGGCAGTGTAGCGGGCTGCTTGAGAGGAAAAAAACAGTTGAAGGTAGCAACAGGTGTAGGGAATTGTTTAAAAATGCAGCAGGAAGGTATAAATATGCCAGAAAAATGATGACCGAATATGTGACAGTATGAACGAGGATGTAGGGTCTGCAAAGTAAGTGAGTAAAGGATGCGTCATGTGCTCCATGCCTACGCGGAATCTACAAACGCGCGTTTCCCCCACTCCTTTTTCTTTTTTTTGTGCTATTCTCGAGAAGTCTGAAAGAATTGCTGCACTTCCAGGTTGATGTAAATAAACATTGCTTTTGATCCATATTGCATAATTTGACTTATGACTGCAATTTCCTCGTATGAGTTGCTGTTTAGAGTCTGTGAGGCTACTTTTTCAAGTTGTTTGTGATAGGGAGCAACAGCAGATGATGATCAGATGGCCTTCGAGAATGGTGTGCCGTACCAGCGGTGCTTCCTAAGAAGAGGATGATAGCTTGTGGCTAATCCCAGATTTAGCGCATTACATCCGGTCACCTCAGCTGTTAAGCTGTGTACCGAAGTTATTTTTGCATTTGAATGGTGGTTTAATTTAGGCATCAGTGGGCGATGTTTCTAGTAAGAGGCCAAATGCGTTTGATGTTGTGGGCAGAGCGAAGTTCGATGCTTGGAGCGCTTTTAAGGGTATCTCGCAGGTTTGTTCCCCTTCATGAACTCGATGGCAATGTTTTCAGAATTAAGCATTTTAGCTCCATCGACTTGAGGAAGGAAGTTTTCTATGCGACCTTCTCAAGCTCCCGTCTAAGTGTATTTCTATTTTTCACCTATCGACGTACATATGTGGTGGTATGGCTTCGAACCGTAACTTTGTTTTAAGGGCGGCTCTTGTCAGTGCCACGTTATTTTCAGTTTGCGAGGTGGAAAGGGAGGGGAGGGATGGGGCAGAGATGGAAAGATGTAGCAACAAATGATATAGCATACACCTGAACCAGGACTTTTCACTCTCCGGAGAATGCACTTATCTGTTATACTACTACCTTACTGTTGGAAAATGGAAGTGCTTTTTACTTCTCTTACTCGTCATACCAATGATGGTTGTAGAAATACGTAGTTTTTCCATCTCACAATTTGGCTGCTTTTTGGAACTCGCGTTAACTTCGGCTTCTGAATAGTTCTTTTGTGGGCATAGTCACACTCTTTGCAACTTGCTGCAGTGTCAACTCTTTCTGTACTATTCCGAAATATCCTCTTTTTACACTGATTATCACTCGTGAATCAGCACTGTTGCAATCGGACCACTCTGTTCTATTGGAGGGATGAAATCATCAAACAAAATGACTTGCAGAGATTAATGTAGAGGTATATTAGTCCCAGAACTGGAAGATCACGTCATTGAAGCATAGGCTGCATTCGTTTGCGATGCTGCTTAGTGACCTTGGAGCAATAAAGTTCAAACTTTTTAAATATTTTTTTCTATTACAGGAAGAAGCTCAAAGACGATATGCGCAGCTGGTTTCCTCGCTGTTGAATGAGCAGGTGGAGGACGCAGATAGATGCAACAGCACCATTGGTGATTTAGAACCGATTCCTGGCGTAAATTTGTTGCAGAAGGGGAAAGTGTTTCGGATAGAACTAAGTCGACCAGAAAAATACAATGCGATCACATGGGAGGTACGACTTGTGATCTTTTCATTTTCTCAGCCATGGCTCGAAACGAAAACGTTGGAGAAAATTGTTTTTAAAAGGTGATGGGATACGCGTGGATTTCGTCTGACGTATAGATGGCAAGTTTGGAACCTATCTCAGTTTTCATTCTGGGTCCCCTTTCTGCAAAAATTAGCTCATGTCCAAAGGACATGTACATCTTCATGCCTGCTATTCTTCCAGTTTTTAAATACTCCACAACGTGATGGTGATTGTGGGAGGCAGAAGGATAGGAAGGGAGGGGGGTGAAGAAGGAGAGACAAGTTCTGAGGAGAAAATGAAAAAATAAGGACAGGTTGAGGAATGACGGTGTAGAAATTGCACGAGGGTTTTTTGTGTTAATATGGTGGTGTGTAAAACTGCATACAAACATCGTTCAATCTTTTTGCCTGGGGAAGTGCCAAGAAGTGACTGCATGTTGTGCCATGCGATAGTTCCCCAAGAGCTTATTTCCGTAGTGACGGAAGAAACGAATAATCAAATGTTATAAATACGAAATTAGGGAAACGTAGTTCAACTTTTTTGTTGAGATGGTTGATGATACTGGTTAACAAGGAATGATAACAGCGACCGGTGTGGAATGACAGTCAGCTCAGATTGGTTGTTTTTCATAAGTCTGCATTAAGTTGATTCATCGTTCAGGAATAGGAGCGAGTGCGTTGTAACAGATGTTGTTGTTGGCAAATACGGAGCGCTAATTTACTTATTGGCTCGACGAAGCATGATTGTTTTCATAATTGCAGTCATCGATTTTTTGTGTGTAATCGAAATAGTGTCGGCCATGATTTTATTGTGTCCCTAACAGCCAATTGGTTCAGATGTATAGGGGGCTTACGAAAGCGCTGAATTATGCAAGCAAGGATTCAAGCACAGCTGTCACGGTCTTTACGGGTAGGTCACCTCGTGTCTTATAGCTTTTAGCACTTCTGATTGTTTTGCACCACGTAGACGCATTCTACAGTCAATCGACAACAATCACTTCAAACGAAACACCATAAATGATTTGTTCCAAAGCTGGAATGGTAAAACAAAAGGCATTGGTTTAGCATCCATTGTTCCTGCGTGAAACAAGTTTGGTAGTTAAAGAGCTGTGAGGGCTGGGAAATTTGATGCTGTATCTTGAAGCTGCTTATTTGCCGTCATTTATTCGTATAATTATTGCTTAATCCGTATGATACATATTTGTGTGCCATTTGGTACTTTTAATATGAATGAGGAACCCGTTTCAGGTGTCGGCAATTACTTTTGTAGCGGAAATGATTTGTCGAACTTCGCACGGGTAAAAACTCGCGAAGATATTGCACGCACTGCGGCTGAGGGAGCTGTAGTATTGGACGAGTATGTATCAGCGTTTATAAACCATGAGAAGCCGCTGATCGCGCTCGTGAACGGGCCTGCAATTGGGATTGCAGTCACTGTGTTGGCTTTGTTCGACCTGGTGTTAGCATCTGATAAGGTATATGCTACTTCCTATATTTGCAGCTGATATGCTTCTATGGACATGTTAAAATATATTTGCACACATAGTTCCACGCATTGCTGCTTGAACTCAAATTGTGTTGCAGCATATATTGTTTCTTGCTGCTCGATGATGGCCACATAATAGTGGGAAGAATGTGGAATCTTTTGGTTGTCAAAGAACCTCTGATAGATGTCGCTATGTGAGAACTTGCAGGCTACCTTCCATACGCCATTCGCAACTCTTGGTCAGTCGCCAGAAGGGTGCTCGTCATACACCTTTCCGATGTTAATGGGACATTTGAAGGTATGCTATCATTCACTTATATAGCTTTGCAAAGTTGCCTGGACATAACGCATTTCTACGCCTATCTGACCAACAGTTTCGACTGGGAACTATTAATGCAGTCACGAATTTGGTGGATAAAAACTACTATTTCACTCTGAATGTAATTGTCGGCATCTAAATTTACGCAGGACCAGTCAGGTCAAAAACTATCCTTTGTGGAAATTTGTCCGAACGGTCAGAACAATCGAGACACGGATGCGGTTCTGCATTTCTTAATCTGTGAAATTTGTTGATGCGTTAGACGCAACTGCGCAGGCTGATATTATCAAATTTTCTTTGGTACACTTTTCCAATTTTTACAGCACATGCATTTGGCAGAATGCAGAATTGGCCGTTTCTGGTGAAAAGCTGTCGTTTACGGAAAGGTATTTGAACCGCAGTGGAAAAACCGGTTTTCCATGAAATATAGCTGGATGTTATGCGTGATGCAGGTGAGGTTCAAAGGTTGTTCAGGTTCCATGCAGGGTGCTGAAGGTCAACAGGCCCGGCCCGTGTTCGAGACTGTCATTTGCCATAAAGTGGCTGTTGTTTGTGGTTAGGCATTCTTTCACTGAGTGGAATCATTCGCTGAAGCTGCAAATTTGCGTCCGCAGTGTCCAGTGAATTCCTGTCTACCAGTGTGGTGTTCAAATTGTTTCATTTGCTGTTCTTTGCGTAGAACCGTACTAAGAATTGAGTATTAAGTTAAATTTTTTTGTAAAACTGGACAGGTGTTGTGAAATAAAAGGCTTCATGAATTCGCTCAGTTTGTTTCAGGCTGCTGAAATATTACTGTTCGGCCGGAAATTGACGGCGTTGGAAGCACTGGAGAGGAATTTGGTAAACGAAGTCATCCCTGCGCAATCTTTTGTGACTGAGAGTGGCAAATTAGTCGAGGCATATTCCAATCTACCACCTGAATCGCTACGCCTCAATAAACAATTGCTGAGGAGCGTGCACAAGGAAAAGTTACTGCAGTGTAACGATCGAGAGGTGAGGCTGCTTGCTCAGAGATGGCAAAGTGACGAATGCATCAAAGCAATTCAGAGTTTCATGAGTCGCAAAAAGTGATATTGCGTCGACCGTTCGCAGCCGGAAAGCCCATCGTGCACTACGAATCCGACCGTCGGCCTTAAAATGAGCGCTATTTGAGATGGTCTCAAGTGTTATGGAAATGTCGTGTCCTACAACCGGACTTCCCAGAAGCCACGCTTTTTCGTCTCCCCGTGGGTTTACCTTCGCTGGCTCCGAACTGCGCTTCAATTTACCCTCTTCGTTTATTTCCTGTTCATAGCTCATGCTTTCATTAATTTTAGAAGTCGCCATCATACCTCTGTTTTATCGGTTGTGGTTTCAATGCATTCACCCGTGTACTGGCAACATATCACTTATTTCAATTCTCAGGCGTAATAAATACTATTATTCTAGCGCATTCCCTGCTCATTTCTTCGCGTCACTATCCTATCACTTCAGGAACAACTTCTGCGGAGCTCAAGCGGTTTTCGTTGGGGAACAGGAATTGCAGAAAGCTTTGAGAGATAGTAACTTTGATTTCCCGAGTCACTTGAAAGTCCAAAACGTCGTCGTACTACACGAAAGTGAGGAAACGTGGATTCTCTTTTCCATATTGATGGGTCCGAAGAACAGTAACGAAAGGCCTGGTTCTGCTGTGAGGCTAGAATAAAAGTTGCCGTCCTGGACGGTTCGTTCGAAAACAGTAGCGCATCTTACTACTATGGATGACGCTAACTCAGACCAAATAGCGATCATATTTCTGCAATTGTCGTTCATTTCTCCACAACATTAGCATTGTTTCCATTCTTTCCCTTCTCCGTCGAGTCAGTGACCATCGTGTGATTTCGAAAACCCACCCATACGGCCTAGAAACCCTCGACATATGATATCGAGCCATGAGTGCCCGAACCATCCGACGTTTTGGGCCCTAGATCAGCCTCGCTCGACCGTCCCATACTATTGACCAGTCGACACACCAAGCGCGTTCCCTCATCTTTTGAAACGTTGTTACCTCACCTAGACAACGTCGAAAACCAGTGGAATATAAAAAGTGCGACTGTTATCACAAATTTATAGTACAACAAATAGTGCGAAATCAATCGAAATGAACCCGCAGAAGACAACGACTCGATTAGTGAAAAGTCCGGGTAAGGACACACCCTCTTCAAATGACATTTCGCTACTGTTCAGACCAAAACCATCTTAATTCTTCGACCTCTCAACAGCTTGCGCCGTGATTGCGGCGACAACTATCAAATAGGAGTCGCGGCGGTGTTTATTGCAAGAAACGCATTCTCGTCAATCTCGAAATATAAAGCATGTGCCCCTGCACGGCAGAGTTTTCTCATCTCAACGATCCTTTCAGACCTCTAAGACTAGAATGAAAACCGAGATCGCTTCGCCTTTTATATAATGCAGCGACCATCTCGCTTATAATGAACTCCTTTCCCTCTTCAACGAAATATTTCTCGCCGAATGCGCTCTCAGTGAAAGAGAACTTCCAAAATTTTTATCCAACAGAACAGCAGTAGCAATTGGCATTGCCGCTTTATCGGATGAAATTTTTGTTTAAGAGCAGTCACTAACTTCATCTCTCATTTCACGTCGTAAAAACGTTCCAATACATGATACCCTCCCCTACTTCATTAACAACATCGTCGCAGATAAGACCATGAAACAATAATCAGTATGAGAAATAATATCGGTACATTTTTCACAAGAAACGACTTACAAGTTTGAAAAATTGGAAAATAGTAAGAATACAATTCTCGAAAGGAAAGACCTATAACAAGAGAAGGCCGTTATGTCTCCACTTTACAGAACTGCGCTTGCGCATTGCCACTTTCTATGCAGCGACCACAGAAGTTGAAACAACATCTACTCTTCGTCTAAGAGATCACTCCTCAGTCTATAATCTTTCCACTAAGCCAAAGGTAATAAATGTGACTGTACACTCATTTCTCTACTTTCCTCCTTGCGTCTCTGGCCGTTTTCCTGATCTTATCTCCCAAGAGCTCGACACTTTGAAGGAATGTTTAGTCAAAAACGGGTCGGTCCGTCAACCTGGCGATCACATTTCCACAAACAGCATATGGAAAATGCGGACTGATTGTACTTCCATAAAACAACGAGGATAATACGAAGTTCTTCGTTGGACAGCCCTCTGCTTCAATTATCGCAGCACCGCGCTTCAGGAACTAGAACGGCGTATCTGTCCAACGGTACTACGTATTTTATCAATTCTTCCTCGGCAATTTTCGCTTAGTTCGTTCAAATTCATCGAACTTTTCCTCCGTTAATCCGCCATTTTGTATTTCCACTACTATCCAACTTTGCGATCGACGCCGTCTACGCAGGGCACACCTTCCCCTTTCCTATAGCGAGAAAACACAACAATGAATCCCATAATCCAAATGCAGCTAACGTCTGCTCTAGTAAAACAGGCTATAAACAACAATCAACATTCACAAGCACATATATAAGTCGAAAATAAGACAACCGTATGAATATCGGTACAGATTGTTGGTATGAAGTGCTACGGCAACAAGGAATATTCTCGAAATGATGCGACATAGCATTGCAGATGTTTTGTGAGTGCCTGGATTAAACAACAGTCAGTTACTCATTAGTCGAGGATACCTCGCTCCCACGCCCCCCC
>JAARMF010001280.1:5092-31177 GCA_022844705.1 Toxascaris leonina | reverse complement strand
CCCCCCCCCCCCCCCCCTCTCCCCCTTCCCCCTCCATCGCTAATGTCTTCATTTACAGCGACAGAACGAGAACTGTTTAATGAACGAGACTGGCGAAAACCATCTGCGGCCGCAACAAGCCGAATGCCGTGAAGCTAGCTACACAAACCGACTGAAGTAGCAGTTTGTATGCGACGAGTAGAATCACCTTTGGTCGTGCTGATCCAAACGTGGCATTCCCTCAACGAGTGAAACACTATCCACAATCTCTGAAGACGAAATAGCTGTCTCAGAGACCTCATCGACAGCCGGTTCCGCCGCTTCCGCGGTAGCCTTTTCATGCGAAGACTGTCGTTGTTCTATCGAACTTGGCTGGACAATTTCAAAAAGAGGTGGTGACCACTGAATGCCTCTCTCTTCTGTCGCCGTATCGAGTACCATTATTTTCTTTTCAGTACATGCATCGCATGCTGGCACTCGTATTACAATGTACTGTGGCTCCTAAAAAAGACGTCAACAATTTAATATTAGTGCACTCGAGCATAAAGTGCAAAGGATATCAGTTTTTTAGTATGCCTCATAGGTTTCCTTTGAATGGCTGCAAAAAAAACGGGAAAAGGAAAGGGACAAAATTTTTCCAAGGAAAAAAAAGAAACTCTGAGAGAAACTCAAGCCAAAGACCATGGTGAAAAGTGAATCTTTTGTTGGCCGACCAATCCATTCTAATTTCCGTTCATATTTTATCGCCTAATAACTAAGCACTTCTTTGCCATCGAGAACAGGCAAGCATTTTGCGTTACCTTTCACCCACCCCTTCTCTTTTTCGAATGAGGATTCATAGTTGCAACTCATATCCAAAACAGTCCGTGGTGCATCTTTCCCAGTTTAATAATGGGAAACAACACAAGATGAACAACTAATATAGTTTATGTGAAAAATGCTTATAATCTGCGAACAAAACAAGAAAGCATAGAATGGAACAAGGAGAAGATAAATTAGGAGAACATCAACCGACCTTTTGGTAAACCTTTCGATCGCAGACTACGCAACAAAAGTTCGGTTCTCCATCCTTCTCGTATCCATTCGACGGAGTCACCTTTATGCCTGCGAATCATGAAATTTCTACTCTTCAATACACATGATATTCACTTGAAATACCCGGCTGCTATGTCAACATTCTTAGCAGAATCAGTAGCAATGCACGTTTACACTGGGTGTGAGCGAACGCGAAATCAGGCATATAACGGAATTACCACCCACAACCATTCGCGTAATCAGCACATAGATGACTCCCTCATCCCAATCCAGGCAGAATCCTGCGCTAGACTTTTCCGGCCATCAACGTTTTGAGAGTCATGGCTTCTCAATATTCACGCCAAATAATTCCATTCGGTCATCGAAAACCCCTTGCAATTGAACCTTTCGAAGCATTTTATGCTTGTCTCCTGATCTTATTGCTGATTGTATCTGTCGTCTCCATATACAACCTACGAAATCTTTTGAAATTTAGTGAGGCAATTTCAAATGAACGGCTTATATACTAGCTCTATGAAGGATCATCTAAGTGAAAGCCGAAAATAGATGAACAATGCGACACGACATTTTGATGTCACCAAAGAAAACAAGCTAACAATTCTGCTTTTTCTGAAGCTGACTGCAACCAAACAAATTCTCTCAGGCTTTAATGCGCTCATCACAGGAAAGCTTGTTGTAAACAGGCAAAATATTGTAAATACGACTATTAGCGGGGGGATTATGGAAATCCATGCGATTTTGCGGCACTTAGAGTCATATTAAATTATTAGAATCAATCTGCTCGGTCTCTTCGAATTTCACTGGTCGATATCACGATCGTACATACATAAAGTTCGAAAAGGCGTTGTACCTTAAAAGAAATCACGACTAATGATAAAAAACTTTCGCGGCAAAGATAATCAACTTGGTGCAAAAACAACGAGTGACCAATTAATTCAGGCTCTCTGTAACCCTAAAGACCATAAAACATGCTAGAATACTAACCAGGGATAGCAGGCGGCGCTCGCCTCCCGATACCGCTACTGCCGATCGCATTCGTCCTACTCATCTCTACTTCCGATGCACCGCTGTACGATTCATGATCACTTCGGTTCTTTGAGCCGCCAAAAATAAAAGAACAATTTTAACGACAAACTGCCCTGATGCTAAGCAATAGAGTTGAGCCCACTTCAACATGAATAGACATCATCATTAAAATTATCCACTATTTTGGTGCAAAAAACACCATAGAATGGTCATTGCAAAATTGCAACACTGCAATTGGGCGAATTCCGAATTGCAAGTCATAGGCGAAGGGAATTGCAAAAATATATTTGCATATAAGTATCTAAAGGATACGATCTACAGATAAGGATATGCACGCGGCTAACGAATTAAAACAGCTAAATGCGTAAATGTGGCATTCAATTCTTCCGCATCATAACACATGCATCCACAAAAAAGCTTAGTAACATACGTGGATCACTCACCGACCACTTGTATTTGATCTTGTGTGACCCATTCAAAATGACCATCGGCGAATTGCACCTTATAGCCACCGCTATGCCTGCAGTAGCGAATTGTCGCCGGCACACTTTTACCGTTCTTCTTCACCTCCACCTCCTCACCGATCAACGCAAGCTGATCCAATCGAGCGTGATCATCTGAATGTGGAATAAAATATGACTTGATTATTAAACAGCCAAAATTAGCAGTGAATTGGTCCGATAATGATGTTTATCTATGAATCTGGTGCCTTTAGATTGACTGCCTCACATTATCAAATATCCTGGAGCGAAAGCACCCTTGGACAGTCACCATATACGACGAACTATGCAAAAATAGGAAGCGTCGCATGCGGTGTGTCACCGTAAAAAGGAGGCGATTTAACATTCAACGAAAGATGAGCACACAGACGTATCTCTAACACTCGAGAACATACTGGTATGATTTCTCAAAGCACATCAAACATGGCCACTCCTTACAAAAAATAAACCACAGATTTCTCGCCAACACATCATTCTCTGTCGTTTGAATGAAAAAGATTTGTCTTCCCAACCTAGCAATCAAAGATGTACTATGGTAAAGCTTCTGACTTGCTGATTAGTGCACTTTCATTACAGCTCCGAAGGTTACATCTGCTCGATCGTCTGTTGCTAATGCGTAGTCCACGCTTACCCGAGCATACTTCTTCCCCTCGTTAATCGTGGCTCTCGCCACTGCACCGATTCTAGTAGCCCACTTTGGTCATCTACCTACTGAAGCAAGCCATTCCTCAAAAAGGGGCATGCCCTTCATTTTCGTTGAAAGACAGCCCCTGGCGAATAAGAGGATGCAAGCATGTGCACCGATTTCCACGTCGAACTACCTCCAGATGCCCAATTTGGTCATTCATATAGAGGCAAACAAATCCAGCAATTAAGTTATCAAATCAAAACAAAAGACATACAACATTGCTCCGATGTTATCAGCAATAATTCAACCACCTCAAAACCCATATGACAAGCGTAATCGCTGCAACTAAGGACACCCGGCCACGAAAACCGTCTTTCACAACATTCCATAATGGAAGACGTCAACAACGCTGACTCGCTTCTCAAAAACAACCCTCCTAAAGTCAAGTGGGAATCTCTCCACCAATAAAACCGGAAAATTCTGTGGATCACTAGTTATGATGAAAAGCTCAGCTTATACAGCTCCTCTAATAGAAGACCTCTAATCCGTCGTTAAGTAGTTTTTTGAAAAAATCTGACAGCCAAAAAACGAAATCTGAAACTGGCATGTTGCCAAAGAACGCATTTCACACAACAAATCAAACTGGCCCGAAACGTTGGTGAGAGTTTCTTTCGAGAAAATGGTGCCGGCAATTTTGCCTCACAAGATTACTAATGAAGATTGCTAGATAATCGCTGATTTGCACCCTTTGAGCAGCATTTCCCGAAATCCTGACAATTGCACCTGATCCCCTTCACCTCAGTGTCAGCATAAGTGAACGGCGAGAAGAGAAAAGGATTGCCCATATGTGACTGCAACCTCTCATCCACATGGCTCCTTCTCGAAATCACCTCATAAGCATCGTAAACAATAAAAACTCACTTGTAAGTGATGTCACTTTGCCTGTTGTGAGTGTCGAAGAGCCTTGTGATTCCACTTGAAACGACGACTAAAAAATGTCTCAATAAAGGATCAGCTGTGCACAGAAGTCAGTGCACCGCACACTGTCTCAGCACTACGAACAGTTGCAATAACCACTTTCACTTATGAAAGTCACCCAAGCTGCATTAGGTGTAAAAGTGTTAAGTATCATCAATTATCAGACAAAAAAGGTAGGGGGTGTCCTCTACTTAAAATGTTACTCGCATCACAAACAAATCACGTTTCTCATCTAATCAGGCATCCAGTAGCATGTGCATCAGGAAGCTAGCCTTTCCACTCACGTTCTCGCGAAAATATTTTGATGACACCTTACTCTTCGGTTGTCGCCTACAAACAGCGTGCGAGCGCATTCGAGAAACATTTTCAAATATAGAAAGATGTTTTAATAAATAAATAAAATATCCTTACTTGAGGAAGAACAGCGCCATAAGAAACTTGTGCTGGAGTCGATGCAGACACACCAGCGTCCATTTTTCTTCGTTTTTGTTCAGCTGTTTTGCCCCTGAAAACTGCTCGTACACTAAATACATCCTCCATAACAATTTAGTTGCATTAATCACTCGAAATCGGTCTACTTCCAGCCCCTCGCTGAACGACCAAGCTATTTTTGCAACCCAAAGAGACATACGAATATCTCATAGCATCAGACATCAAGAAGTTAAAAGTCGGGAGAGCACGAAATAACAAACAAAGAGCAGCACATCAAAACTGAGCTGAACGCTTGTCTTTTCATCTTATTCCCTTGCATCTCTCCCTCTCTCTACCACTCCCGTTCGAAGTCCACTCTCGCCTCTACGCACTACTCGATGAAGCGATACTTACTCTTATATCACTAAATAATGAGTTAACAGTACTTTGCTTAACAACTGCAATATTCCCTCTATTTTAACGGTTACGCAACTTGCTGATCTAACGAGACGAATCCCAGAAATCATATATCGTACCACTCTTTTATGTCATCTCCGTAGTTGTTAGTGACATTTGTTCACGTGAAAAGGACATGACCACATAAACAAATACATGTGAGGCAAAACGAGGGCCCATCTTCGCCCGATCAGTAAACTCATTCGCCGAAAGTTGAGACAATTCGTTTTAAAATCACTTCATCATTCTTCGGAAACGGGAAAGATATAACGAAAAGAAAAATAACTTGCATATCAAGAGAAGGCATTGCCATCTGAACAATTTGTTGAATGCTTGCGTCCGTCAAATTATTAACGTCAATGTTGTGAGCAGCCAACTGTTCCGCCGAAAACTGCAAATATCAATGCCTCACTTTACATCGCAATAAGGGAAGGGAGAACGGGAAGGAGTATGAGATTCTACGAGGGACGACATCGTTGTATCATACTGACGTGGACAGATGAGGAAGAAACTATGAGGGAATAAAGCCAGCAAGGAGCGAGTCCGCTGAGCATTCTACACTTACCGAACTTTGGCTAATCACAGTTGGAACTCTTGTGCTTCGCAGCAGAAAAGAACCCAGAAATGGCCAGCTAGATAAAAGGAGCTCGACATTTGAAATAGTTCAATGCGCATGAAAAATGACGCTTGATCCGCCTTCCTACCAAGCAATCAAAAAATGAGGCATTGCTTGACTCCATAAACGAGTGCACTCTCTAGGTCTACCTCATGGCAGTGTGTTTCATGAGAACCGATAAACCACAAAAAATGTCACGAAATTCCTAAAATTCTGACAATGCCCCAAAACATGACGTTTTCCCAGCGCCTAAATGATAACACATGCAGCGCAAGACGAAGATTCATTGTTATTCTTCCGTTAATTAAAGTCCTCAGAATTGAAACTTTTTGAGGCTCCGAAAACGTTGCGCGCTTCTAACGAGGCTATCATCGAATCGACGGCAACAAAGCTGACGGAGTGACGAAAAGCCCTCCCTTCGATTTGCAAAGGAAATGTGTTTTGTAAGCAAATTTCCATCCTCTGCAGAATTCGAACATAGAAGCTCCAAAGAAGAAATATTTTTTTTTTTTTTTGGGGGGGGGGGGGTTAATAGTGCTGGTGATCAAAAGACAGTAAGCCAATTTTTGAACTCGAGTCCAGGTTACATCCCAACACCCACACTGTTAATCTGGGACAAAGCCTCTATGGTTCCTGCTAAATACAAACAATATAAAAAGCACTTCCACAGGAAAGACCAGGAACTTCCCCAAGCTTACTACTTGTTCACTGCTTTTTAGCACTAAATTGCCTATACTGCTTCACGGTGACTGACCATCGCCAACGTAAACAAATCAAGACTGGTGTGTGGATGAAGCATAATGACGAAATGGGCACCTCTTTCGGACGATACGTTCAAGAAATCGAACCGCCGATCTGCATCGTCGCAGCCATACTTGGCCTATCTCTCACGCACAGCAAAAACGGCATTTACTCACCGTACTATCGAACTCTACGAGAACATATGCGCTCATTGTTCTCAACATCGATCACCATCATTTTTTTTGCAAAACAGAGAAACTAACAAGGGAACCGTGCCCTATAATGGCTTCCTTCACACATCTACCTGTCGACATAAGACTCACAAAGAAATTCTGTTGAGCCGAATCTGTCAACTTCAGCGATCCATCTTCAGAGATCACCATTGTTAGATTGTCAGCAGGATCCGACTGCAGTATAGGAGATGCAGCTCTCTTTTGTGGTGGCAGCATTCGTGCTGCAAGTCGAGGCGGCGTAGAGGAATGCTGTGCGCCACCGGATGATGCCAAAGCCAGCAGCGTGCTCATCTGCTCTTCCGATAGCTCGGTCACATTGTCGATGTCTATTCCAGCCGTTTCCAAAACTTCCACAGGGATCTGAATTTTCATGGGTCAAGTGGATTAACCGAGAATCGAGTTGTTATGGATAGCTCGTCCATTCAACCACAGATTAGGTGTCATAAAGCTATAGGTGAAATACTCCCCTAGCATCAGTAGTCCGCCATTTTGAAAGAACAAGTTTTCTAGAACAGCCTCATCTCTGCTTAGCATTCACGCACATGATATTCACGGTGATATGCCTCACACAGAATATACTCATGGGACTTGCTTAGATATTAAAAAGATGGTGACTTTTGTTACACTTTCGAAGGAGATATCACTAAAGCCCACGAAATAAAACTGTGTGGAAACTAGGCTGAGATTAAGGACAGAAGAGTCGTTCCCCATCGCCATACTCAATGTTTAAGAGCGGTGGAAGCGTAGCCAAGATTAAAACAGTGGCCCCAACGCATGGCTAAGCATGACCAGACCAACACGATGGAGGGATGGAGTCAGTGCAGGATTCCTTCGTACAACAGGCATCTCAACGTAGCAATGCCTACGACCTTTTCCCTCTAACTAACCCGGTGATGCTATTCTCTTAGACACCACTTGAACACATTTACATCTACTGTGCCCGATATGGCTGAACTGTCGAAGTGACCAAAATGCACGAAGGGTAAAAGCGCTCAGACTACCCAACTTCCCTGACAGATGCTTCCGAGCACAGAGATGCTAAAAATAATGCTCTCAAAAAACTGAAATTTTCAGGCACATTGGAAAGGTCTTACGGTTCTCTCAGCCGCCAAAAATTGAATCAATGCAGGTTTGTAACTTGAAAACGCAGGAGCTGGAACCAGTGCTGGCATGGGCACTACTCGGCAGCACATTGCGAATGTCTAGACCAGTCGCAATGTGCAAATCATACGACGTTTCTTGGCTTCAACAAGGCTTTTTTTATGAACGCTGCGACGAATACCTACGGAGGTTCATATGGAAGCAAGATTTTGGTGATATATCAGAAGTTTTCTTCAGTTTTTGTGGCAATCTGGGCACCCTGAAGCTCCAGCCAATAGACTATCTACGCCAGTGTGTTAAGAACTGAGCTCTTCGGAAATGACATTTCCGGGTGTCTGCGCCGGAAACCATCCACTGCTAACGTTTAGCGCTGATTCGAGCAATTCCAAGAATTTTCCATCTTGATCACCTTGTTGATTCTGAGGATAATTCAAGTGCCATTCTCCATGCATCGCTCAATGAAGCCAAGCTAATTCGACTCAATTATGCCTCATCCCCTTTACTACTTGATGTAGAATAAATAGAGCAAAGAAATGTGCAAGACTCAATAAGTAAACGAACCGTTGTATAGCCGAGTTCATTGTCAACGAGATGAGCCACTCGTTCAGCTCGCTGATCGGTTTCTTCATGCGAAATTAGTCCCACCATTTCATCCTCCGTCAGTTCACCACTACTTCCGGCGACCATTACTCGTCGCTGTGATGCCGAAGTCATCATTTCTTTCGTTGCGGACAATCGATTCACAGAACGGCTTTCTATGACCACCTTTTAATATAAACTACGCAGATATCAAGCACAGGTAGAATGTGCGATATGCAATAGACGCGAAACTTCGAGGCCACGTTAATGAGTGATGCACACGTGAAATTTGTGACACTCTGAAGATATGTCGGCAAACACGCAAAACACCAGGTGACAAGAAGAAAATGACGGACAAGAGTGCAAAAAAAAAAATCGTGCCTCCATAGGACTTTGCTCGCGGTTACAGGTAAGATATCGGATAATAGAGTCAGTCGTTCCGCAGCAAGTGATGGCATCTCCTCGACATTCAACAGAATGTTAGAATTTTCTCGGAAATTCGGAAATTACAAGGCGCAAACAAGTGAAATATTTATTTTTGTAGCACTCTGACTCGCGATAGGATCCGAGAGTCGATATATCACTGATGGGGAAAGAATAACAAGACGAAAAGGTAAGAGCGCGCAGTTCGAAATTACGCAAGTCATTATCGAGAAATGCAGCTTCTTGACGTTGCTTCGCAGTTTATTTCATATGGCGCATTAATTAAGGGAACGTTGTGGTAATAGAAAATGATTGGGCATTCATAAAGTGGGTGGTTGAATGGAATGTGTGACATTAAACGGACATCACGGACGACATCAGGGTCGTGACCTTTAATTTCTTGAGTAGAAAGTGACAAATCCGAAGCTGACGTGGTGCGCTAGCATTTCTCAGATATGAATGCCACACTATGAGCGGACAGTTGTGCAGTGGACTCAATTTCGAAAAGTTGCATATTATTTGGTTACCTTGAATACGTGAACAACCTGTACGATGCGAAATGCTCGTAGAGGAAACATGATAGAAATCATAGAAAAGAAACCATAGCCGTAAGCATTCATCGACAATCAAGCACGAATCGTCATCTGTGATTGTGCCATTGTGTGATTTGAAAGGTGAAGAAGACAATCGTAAGCAACACCAGTAAGTAACAATTGAGATTTGTTGCGACATCCATGACAGAGTGTCACGCTTTAGCTCGTTCAATCGATTATTCTTGCGCTTCGTTCCAACGTTTCAGTATCGTCCATCGACGGATCCGTGAAGTGTTTGTAGATTTGACAAAATCGTGACTGTGTATGTATCTGAGTTGTGAAAATTAATGAGTACAGACTGCATTACAGGATTGCATCCATCAATGGTCTGTCAACTATTGAACCGATTTTAGATGGCTATGTGAGTATTAAATTCGCATAAATTTGGCAATCAACTGGTCATGTTTCATGCCAGTGTGATTGCATTCTGCGAGCAGCTTCCAAACGATCGCTGCTGAACAAATGAGTCTTCTGTGGAGTATTCAGGCGTGCAATTGGTTCAGTTAGAATTTGAGCGTATTATCGAGTGCACTATTACAGCGCGAGTTTTATGAAGGTGATTGCCTGATGAGTTGCATTGCCGAATCACGTACCAATGCCAACCACTTTCCGAGCTTTGTCACTTAAACAAGTTTCCGCTGTTGCCACTTAGCTTCGTGTATCGTGCTACCGCGATGGAACGCCAGTTACAATGTGAAATTGAACCTATTCTGCCTAATAGGAAAATAACTTTTGTGAGTGTGGGAGGAGGGGGGAGGAGGGGTTGAAGGTTGGGGATGAGGTTTAGAGTTGGGGGTGGGATTTTATAGTTCCTCTCTAACTTCATTTTAACACCCCTTCCCACATTCCCTCTAATCCCCCCTTCCCTCGCAGTTGTTTCGGGAAGCAATTTGCTTGAGGATGGGAAAATACCAAACATTATCAAAGTGAAATTATCGCCTGTACGGACTTGAATGCATTTTACTTAAGTGGATAAAACCTCCCCCCCCCCCCCCCCCCCCCCCCCCCCCNNNNCCCCCCCCCCCCCCTCCCGCCTCCCCATCCCCCATCACCTCCACTGATCACGCAAGGCGAGAGCATCGAACTGCAATTGTCTTCCTTCATTTTCTTGTAATGGGTCTAGCCTCTTTGTATCATCTTCACCACATGATACCGCTTTGAATTTTGTCGAAAAACTGTTGAAAGTAATGATTGCATGAAGATCGTTCCTTCCGTCTCGAGTGAAACCTCCGATNGGGGGGGGGGGGGGGGGGGGGATGGTAGAGCATAGCCCTTACCTAGTTGGTGCGATATTGGTCATACTCAAAATATGGCTGTCATCCAGTGTGCATGAAACTACAATCCAGTAATATGAATGAATGGGCAGCACCTTCCAGAGATATGACCATCAGCAACTCTGAGACTGTCTGGAAACTCGTAATCTGGTTGCTGTGTAGCTACTAGATACACGAATGCTGGTGCGTTATGTAAATAGCCATTGTTGTTTCTTTGTGGTGCAGCTGAGGGGACATGAAATCCTCATCGCTTCCTTAAGTAGCTGATGTTTTCCAATCGTATATAGAGGAAAAGAATTTCCTCCCTATTTCTTTCTTGCTCACTGCAGATTGCATTCGTCCTCTCTGCTGTCCTATTTCCTGGCTCGTTTATGACGCAAAGAGCCACTCTTTTATTAGTATATTCAGAGGAAGTGGACACTCCATTTCTTCTTCCAATCACTATAAGTGAAGATGGTGGAAGAGAATAGAGGCAGCCCTTGACTCGCTGTTCCTTTGCCTCCACATTCGGCTGTCAGCATATGAAACTCTTCATGAACGTTTTGTGTGGCGGCCAAGTGGGGATAAGTAGCTTGAATGAAATTGGCAAACATCCTTGCATCAGCAAGTCACAGTGAAGGTTTAGTTATTTCCGAACCCGAAATGATGAACACCGCAACCCTCCGTTATAGAGATCTCTTATTCTCAACTTCCTTCAATTTCTTTTCCTTGACAAATTATTAATACCTCATTTCGAGTAAGTGCCCAGATTTCACAACACATCTTCCGAATTCTTTGCTTCCTCTTCCTGTTCCCCTTCCGCCCGCTTCCCTCCCCACCCCCTCCCACCACTCGACGCGTTCTAAATGCACAAGAAGGAATTGAAACGATTCGGCAATAATATCACACTTCGTACCCTTGCAAAGAAACGCAAAAATCATTTTTCGAATGCTTATTTCAGAGCATTAAATACATCATACAACAATACAACAGCAATAGAGTGCGTACACTGATACAAGCATCGCAAAATGCCCTTTATACGTACAGGTTTTCGGAAATCTTCGTGGGTGGGACGTAATTGAAGTGGACTTGTGCTGTGAAAAGATATAAAGTTTCCCCAATTTAGGTAAGACCTTTATTAGGAAATTAAATTTCTCACGTCTTTTCGAAACGTGGCAGCAGTAGAGGCGAAGAAAAGAGGTACATTAAATAACTGCTAAAAGATGGCTTGGCGCGGAAAAAGATTGTAACCAGCCACTCCGAATTGCACTGTCTTGACCGAATCGTAGGATGGGGCATTTGTGAGTGTAGAGAAGGGGCATATGTAATCGAGGAGAAATTATAATTGAAGCGGAACTTGTAGCAGCCTCCATTTTTTTTTTCATATGGCCGTGCGTTCCATGATCTGTATATCATTTATATCTTTCTCTATGAACATGATAAGAGCGAGCATTTTGCCGGATAAACACCAAAATTAGGAACATTGAGAGAGCTTGAAGCAGTGAACCACCGGCTTAGTAATACTGCACAATAATCAATAAAGCGAATAAAACTCGCTTCAAATTTCAAAGTAATCAAAGTAGACATCGGAAGGATCATAATTTAAGAAATTTCTTCATTCACAAGGCAGGTAAATGAGTGATACATTTCGACAGTGCCATTGAACAACTGCTTTCGTATATGGGAACACGTTACATTTTTGCTTAAGAAAATTTACGTTTAGGAACGCAAATCAATTAATTGTATAATTTAGAGTGCAATTTACTTTGCAGTAATCTGCTAACCCAGATTACTGTCCATTTTCCTGCTGGTTTATGGATCGCACTGTTGTTATGGTCGATTATGAATGCACCAAAAAAAAAATTTTTTTTCTTGTCTGCAGTTGTTGTTCCTCATCTCGTTTCCACTGTTATTTGATCTGTCATTCATGAGGTACTAAAAGACCTCATATATCTTGTTATTCGGCGTCTAGAAGGTCAAAGTTCGAAAGAGAGTGAAAGAGAAAGGTAGGTAGCTGAAAGCCATGATGAAGAGTAGGACAAGTGAGATTTAATGATGAATTTTGGCTTCAGTATTATTCACTGCCTAACACTGCGCAATTCTTTCGGTTGCATCAATCGTTCCATCGCCAATGTATTCCAAATAGCAGCGTTTTTCCTCTGAAATTATTTCTGAACGTTTTAAGTTTTTAAAAGTGGAGAATTTTCAGTTTTTTGTGGAAATACAAAAATGCGATAATTTCGGATGAACTAAGAACTTCCTTATAAAAATCAATAAATTTGTCACTGCAAACCTTATTTGTTTCTATAAAATTTATTTGCAAAACACTTTAAAAGTATTCGGCGTGATGTGCTGATCTTGCAAACGAAAAGAAATATTAGTCTCTTTTTCCATTTCTCTCTTCAAGCGAATACATAAATACTTATTCAGAAATAGCTGCAGGAAAACGGAACAGACAGAATTATGACCTGAAATTGAATGCAAAGACCAACACCTGAAAATGGTCAATAATGAAATGTAACGTCGTGCTGAGCTCTAAGATATGGAATCAAAGCACTCATAATTGCCAGCTCGTGTTTACTCGTGAGGGTGGAAGTTACAAGTGATTCTACTTGTGCAACCTCTAACTTCTAAGATCACTCGTAAAATCAGACATTAAACTATAGCGCACATAATTATCTTATGGCCTAGTTTTCTGCAGGTGATTTTTCTTTCAAATATCAAAAATGGGTTGTAAATCAGAATCTGCTATTGATTTCCTCTGTGAAGGCAATTGTTTATCATATTCTAGGAGAATGTCGCAAATGTCAAGCAACTGACGTTACACAAATTATTTATTTTGAGGAGAAAGGACAAGATTTCTCTTTGCTTATTTTATTTAGAATTTAATAGTCGAATAATTGACGATAAGACAGCGATAGCAGTAAGTGAAAACGAATGAGCATTAAATATACTCGTCACCTCATTTGCTACTCTGAATTCCCTTCGAAAATGCTTGTCTTGCCTGAAACTTTCCCAAAAATTTGCGTTAAAAATACATACTGGATAAGTGAATCGTGCAAAGAATCTCTCGCTTACCGTAACTGCTTCCGTTGTATCGACTCGATCTGTTCTTGTAGTTGCTGATGCAAGGCTATTATCAGTAACGGAAACAACTTTGAAGTCACTTTTCTCGGTTCTCGATGGCCGAATTAATGAATTGGATGTGGCGTTTGATTCGACAGATTTCGAGGGAATCAATTTGCTCATAGAAGATAGCATGCTCGCGAACCGATTTGATTTCGGGAAACGCTCATGCGTCAGATTTGGAATAAAACTGTCGCGGAGCACTGAAAAATGAGCGAAAAAGAGAAATAACGTTTGATATAATTTTTAGTATCTTCTAATTATTCCATTTGGCGACAAGTTTTATATTAGTCGCATTTGTTGATTTATAGCTGAAAAATCATTTATTTCATCAAAAAAGTTTCTTCATCGATATACTTCCACAAGTTTGGTGCAATAAAGAAAAGCAAATAGTATTCACATCGCATATCTTTTTCGTTAATACTTCCATTCATAATCAAGGTTGAAAGATAGTGAATAATTATGAACACAGTGACCTAATCTGCACTGTAAAATTTGATTTATAAAAAAGTGTTTCAAATCATTTCTTTAACAATTGTGGCTCCATCAAATAATATCAAGAGGGATGGCTACGGGATGGTAATCGTCGTAAAGTGACAGTGACTGATGCAAAATACGTTTATAAAGTACAAAAAATAAGAACTCATTACAGATTTATGCACTTATAAAGCTCTGTGCCAATTCCCTTCGATTTTAAACAGATAATTGTCTAATATTCGACGTTTGCGTTCGCGAAAATGTTTTTATATTGTATGTCCAATTCGGCTTTCACGATTTCATTTGTTAAGCAATCATCGGAAATGAAAATACATGTGATTTATTCGTCTGGCTAGAAAGCTGTTTAGGGAACTCTTTGTAGAATCCATCAGTAATCGCTCCGTGGCATCGAAGAGAAGAAAGGTGGGAGGAGGTGGCAGGTGGATGACGCATGACTCCTCACTATTCCTCTGTCTGTGAATCAAATGAAATCAAAGTCTGGATAAGAAATTTTCGATTGCGTCAAACAGCTCTTCACATTTTAATTCTTAACGCCATCCGATAGATGAAGCTACAGCCGGATACCGTATATGCCTAAAGAATAAATAAATTGCGAGGTGAAGAGGAATAATTCAGGATTTATTAGCCAACTCAAAATGTAATACGAATAGCTACGCTATAACCAACCTTGTCTCATCTCTCTTCGAATACTTTCACTGAACTTTTGCACCGACTCGATCGCTGAGATGATACCCTCAATAAGTTTGTTGCGTTGACTTTCACTGAACGCATTTTGTGCAAAGTTCTCCGTGACAGTGTTTGGTGTGCCATCAGCAGGCATTGATTTTGGTAGGTACTCGTCGAGAATCTTACGCATCCTTCTGGCATCGATTCGGAAGGTCCGATGCCCGTCTACAAATATATCGCTGGTCTGGAGTCCGTTTTCTGGCTCGCCGTAGCCATTTGCCATGGAGTTAACGTCAGTTCCTGCGGGCTGTTCTCCATATAGTGACGGACTTCCAACAACAAACGCTGATGGCGGCTGAAGAGTAGCATAGTGCTCAGGTTTTACACTGGAAGGCTCAGTTGCTGCTGTATGCTTGGATGGAAATTCAACTTTTGACTTCGTTTCACTTCGTAACTGCTGGGCAATAAAGGGTGTAGACGGTTTTGTTGTTGAAGACTGCTTTGGATAAATTCTCGAAGTTCCTTGTGCGGATACTTCGTTTGGTCGTATCTCGTCGTATTTTGCACTGCGATCCTTGTACGCTGAATCCTTGAGTGGCACTACTCTTGTCGCTCCAACCGTTGGTTTCTTTGCATTCTTCTCTCGAACAGGTGCTGGTGCGGGTTTTTGAGGACCATCATAATAAGAGAAAGGCGATTCCGAAAATTCGGAAGTCTCTGGCAAATCGATCTTCTTAATTGCTGTGATTGGTACTAAATGTGTACTCCTTATTTGATGCTTTGTATGCATTGAAGTGGTGCTAAGTGGTGAAGTTGTTGTTTCTTCGGTGTTCAATTTTACTCGAACGATATTGTGGCCGACGCGAAAAGCTTGACTGAAATCGGCCTCTGTAAACGCTAAAACACCATTTGGAAGCATTTTATCATCTGTTCGAGGAGCTACCGAAGTAGTTGAGATATTCTTGAGATGCTCAGTTGAAATAGTTGTCTTCGAAGGCATCACATTAGAAGAGGAGGTAGAAGATGACAGAAGTGCAGATGTCTGAATGGTCGAATGCTTGTTTTCCATCTGTAGTGGCCTTTCATCAAGCTGCACAGACGTAGTTACTGAAAAAGTTCGTTGGGGCAACTCTGTTTGTTCAGAAACGCGGAAGTCATTCGATGGAATCGATATTACACGGAAGGCCTGTCGATTATTGACGAAAAATGGCTTCCCGGTTTCTTCATCAATAAACATTTTATCGGTGGTCGTTTGATAAGTCTGTTCAGTTCGATCGCTAAATGGAACATTGTTGAGAGGATATTTTGGGAGGGAATTGTCAGATCCGATGGTTCGGAAGGATTCAGAGGGTTGAATGGTTTCGAATTTCGGCTGAAATGATGACGGATTTATTGACGGCAGTGCAAGTGGCAATTGCATAGGATTGAGGAAGACATTGTTTGAAGGTAGTGAAGGAAGACTTGCGAACTTGCCACGTAGCGAGTTTATCTCTTTGCCACTGCGAACGACCACATTTCGACCAACCTGCAAGCTTTTTTCACAGCGAAAATATTCATTTCGCAGATCAACAAAAGCGAAAAGTGAGAATTTTTATTTAGTTTGGAGAATTTAAGTTTGATGGTATTCTTCAAATGATAGCTCATTCTGTACCATAGATTTTTGGTATGCTAAACCCGCAGCAACGCTCTTAAGAAATACTCTTCGAGATGAGTGCAAATCACAATTCACTTCAACCTGATGGAGTAGGAATAAATCGATGCAACAGCTTTGCGATATGCGAGTGAATGACGTTGAAGTATGCTATCACGATGTGATTTAAATGAATCATTGCAAAACAGCCTACCAAAAATGGTTGATCAGGTTGGACGAAGTTCAGTGGACCAATGAAATGAATGGTTGCAAGTGGGGGATGGTTGAGTGGTGGCGCCGCTACTGAAGTTCGCGCCTCACCACCTGACTGACTAGCTGACTTCGGAATGATGGTCGTGGCAACAAACTGACTGCTCGTCTGCTGCGTTCGTAGTGGATGAAATTCTGAAACTCCTAATGATGAAGCTTGTGAATTGTACCGGCACTATGGATTTGCAGTTATTCCCTTCATGTGGGCATCATCACTCAGGACACAAATAGTCCTTATCTTTCTTCAGAGAAGAAGCAATAGTTTTAAAAGTTAATTGTTTTTGTCCATAAAGAACACACCAATGTAGATAAGGCCGAATTTGAAATCTTAACAAAAACTAGGCAAATCAAGCAGTAGGCCTCTGCTTCCTTGGTGAATGGCACCTTCCACGTATTTGGTTTCGACAGCATTGACATATCACTGCATGATTTTTACGTATAGTGACACATTGTTCAATTTAGGTTCTTTCTCTAGTTCTTCAGCAGTTCACGCTGCCAGTCTGAAACGGCCAACTCTCTAGTACTTTAGCCTCCATATTTTCGCCATCCGCTATCTCATAAAATTTGAACCGCAATGCAAACCAGGGTAAGGTTTCTTAGTGCAATGAAAGGGCACTATGACAGATCGAGCGGACAAGCAGTGCTATCATAGCACATAGCCACCAGCAATGTTTACAGAACAGTAGTGGACAGTTATGTTTTTCTATAAAGACCAAGAAGCACGACTTCTTTGACAGTGCCTTCATAGTGGTCTTTATGAGCCTTGCCTCTATTTCTGCTTAGCCGAACATTTGACTCACTGAAGAATTAACTTAAAGATGAAAAGCGCAATCATAAACTTGAAATAACGAAAAGGAAAATTCTTTGGTTCCTAACTTCCTATTTCCTCTCCTCCAACCGAAGCATTTGATGATTATTTTGTTTTTACACATCCGATACGTCTGATGGTTTCGTTAAGATCGGTACTTTCTCTTCCCCTCTCCCATGTTTGCCTATCACGCTTCCACTCTCTCTTATGAACGTTCATTTCGGCGGAAATCGTTCTGAACATTATCTGAACATGGGTCGAAAGCGGTACGACATGAACGATCTCCCCTAGTTCTTTTATTCCTCTTCACCCCTCTCCCCTCCTTCTTAGCTAAACCACTAAACACTATGTTTATAGCACACTCCACAATGTATAACACATGCATTTGCCTTTCATAATCCCATACAGAACTTCTAAACCATAACCTCCATTTCTGCGATGTTTATCAAGCGCAACTATGCTCTCGCAAAAAATTCGCCGAAGCAAAACAGCTTGCAATCGAATCATGGCGCATCTTTGCGTATTGATTCAAAACAGAATTTCGAAATTTTGCCGATCGAACTTTCTGATGAGGCTGAGCAAATCTGTGGTGAAAAATGCGGCGACAGCCCGAATTTTCGAAATACGATCTGTCAAATCGGCGGCCAAGTTTTACAGAATGACCTCCGTCCGCTTGTTCTTTTTACTTAAGGAAAACTGCGCAAAGTGTCAAAAACCATCTACCTGTCATCCTTATGCGCATATAATGGTTCTGTGATCAAATTTGTTTGTTTTATGCTCCTATTTCTAGTATATCTTTAAAGTATTTCCGGTGTTTCCAGATGTACTCTTTGAGAGGATGCCGCACCGTTCCAGGCACCATAGAAACAAAAATAGCGCCTAGAAAGTACGCTGTTTTGCACCGTTACTGCCAAATGTGATGGGCGAATTTCAGTTGAAACAATAAAGAGTTGGAATTTCGCCATCAGTTTTCGCAAAGGCATCAATTCCTCTAATGTTAAGCGAAATCACTTCGCTCAAAAACTCACCGAATGATCCGTCGACGGGTCGCTGCACGCTATTACCTTTCAGCGATTGAACTACCGTTCGGTCGAGCGGATGCTTCGTGCTCACAATTTGCGGCGGCCCAAAACCTGTCAACATTTGATTCACGTTTTTGATGTTTGCTCGCTCTGGTTAGCTTTCGATCACACCCTTGTCCACTACTATTAAGCATGTTGCAATTCATTATAAAATAAGTAGAAAATCGCCACTGCCTCAGAAATTGCGGACGTCGTAGGACAGCTGGCGATCAATCGGCCTATTAAGGATTATCCTAAGTTCGTTGCCTCTTCACTCAGATGCATTCACTTATGGACGCTAGCGCCTAGTTCTCAACCTTTTTAGATTTTTAACGATCGCACAGTTCTGATGAGTCGAATTTTGAAGGAGCTAGGTGAATCTACAACATTGCAGTTTAGTAATATCAGCGGACGGATAGCAGCAACACAACGCTGCACCTATAAGTGACATGCTGAATCGGTGACGCAGTAAGCTCCTAAAACATGGTGATTAAGATGCGAGGATTTAAAATCTTGTCTCCAGAGTCTCTGAACCTGCAAAATCGATTGTGAGGAGAGAGGGCAGAATTTATGCGCCGTTAGAAACAACTTTAGCGATACTGTTATGATCGTTGTCTGCATTATGGAAGCTCAAACAATTGTAGTAACATCATTTGACTCAGTAGCGCATCAGCAGATGAATGCTTATATGCACAGAGTCCATGGTTTCACCTCTAGAGTTTGCTGCATTTGGCTAAAATAGGAACCGTCCTATCAAGATGGTCCTCTCATGATAACATAGCCATCCATAATAGAGCTAGAGACATAAGACTTAAGTGGTGATTGTCAGCCTCAATAACTGCCGACTACACGACCACCCAGCGACCTATGATAGTTCTGTTTTTTGACTGCTGAGGACTAGAAGACCTGAAAGCAAAGGCCTTAGCCGACAGATCATCGACTGAGAATTTCGGCGACGTATCCCAAAATATTAACTGCATAACCCAGCACAACTATATTGAAGTTCTTTTAAACGACGTACTGATATGACACTCAGCGTTTTCAAAGAATTGGTTTACATAAATCATTAAGCAAAAATTTCATTTTGTTCTGTGTTTTCCGTTCAAATTTCGTTGCATATAACTCTGAACTTGTTAGTCGACGCTTTTTCCATTTGCATATTTTCTCGATGACGAGATAGATATATTGGAGTAGACTTTAGGGTCAAATTTATTGTTTCAAATTGAAGTAACTGAAGTAATTGAAGTAATTCCCATAAATTCAAGTTGTGAATTTGACTGCCTCACAAGTCATTGCCTTCCCCTCTTATATCAGTCCCACTGCAATAGAACCATTGAACGTTAATATAAAATAAGCACTCTTATGCTGAATGCGTTTAAGTTCTTTTCTCATTTTAAATTCAAATTCGCATCTGATCTGAAATTTATGCGCTGCGAAAGCTTCTCACTCCACATCCCGACGAGCTTTCCCTTGAGCTGCTTTTGAAAAGTTGTCACTGGTGAGCCCAACAACTTTAATGTACGGTATCTGCAATTCATTAGCTCGTTTATAATGTTGCCTTCCAATGTGAATAAGTTCCCTCTCTCCCCTGCTATTCCGAGTTCGTCTAGTGTTGCTTTGGACCAAGCATATCTTTCCTCGTACGCGCTGATGGACGCAGAATCTGGTCCACTGAGAGCGTCAACGCGTCCGACCGACTAGATTTGTGGTGACGGTTTTTTGTCGAGTGTGAACAAGTTGAGAGCGCGTTCACATGATCTTTTCATACGTAGTTGAATTGAAATTGAGCTTTCAAATACAAATGAAAATTTTTGGTGCTTTCTTCAAGAGGCTTCTCTATAATCGCTTAAATATTGAGAAATACACTCAAAAATCGAAGGAAATCTCACACAAAAAATTTCTAGTTGTTCTATTACAGATTTCATAGCGCGTTGCTTTATCATTTCCCAGGAAATAATATTGAGAAAGGCGTAAGACCTCGCGAAAAGGGAGCAGAAGTGCAATGTGTTATTCAGACAAGGTGAATAAATGATAAATAATCGGTCATAATAGTACCATTCACAAATATATAAGCAGTATTATTCAGACTATAAATTCCATTTAGAAGAGAGATGTCTTGATGAAATGCAATTAACGACTTAACTTAAAGCTATTATGCAGACAATATTCATTTTCATCGGAAAATTAGAAGCGGACAAGATAAAATTGGTATTGATATAACTTTATGGGAGAAATAGCTTGAGTTAATCCAAACGGATTGCGGTCCTCAAAGTTATTTCCTAAAGGCGATCGATGCACACTTCATTCATTGCATTTAACTTTAATGTACAATTCATATTTGTAATCTGCTTGTGTTTTTTTTTTTATTTCCTAGATGCGCATTTCCTTTACGTTTATGAGAGCGTTGACAGTACGGCCATAAGAAGAGAACTTCATTTAAAACCGCAATTAATATTACTGGTTTCCTTATGTTTCATGAAAGTACATATATATATATATATATATATATATATATATATATATATACTTTGTACACTTTATATATGGAGAAAGAGAGAGAGGGAGAGGCAGTCAGACAGAGACAAAGAGAGACAGAGAGACGTACAGAGGAAAGGCTTATGTTGAGCAGTGCCTGTTATAAGGATTTTATGACAATAGCCCTAGTTTACATCACTACGCTCCCCTTCAAAGTGAACTAATGGAGAGGCACGTAAGAGGATGAGAGCATCTCGCCATCTGAGCGTTTTGCAATTCGAGCGCATACCACCTTAGTGCATAAATACAACCATAAATTATCACTCGTGATTTGCTGCTCCATAGATGCAATCGCCGCTTGTATGAATTCGTTGTTTAAAAGGGCACATTTGCTCTTCTGGAATCTGCAGCAACTCATCATCGTCAGATTGTTCTCTGCAACTGACCGCTTCTACTGTAGAATCGTTGATCCGTATTCCCTACATTCTCATACTTAATGAGACTCATTTCAAAACAGTTGGCATGATATGCGTATCTACATTCCGCTCATTTAACCGCTCAGTATCGCCAATAACTCATTCGACAAGAGACTCGTTGTTCTATTATGCGGCATGTTCAAAATGAAAAGCCGATAGGTGCAATGCGCATTCATTTTTTTACACTCAGATGTCTACAAGCTTTCAAATTTGACGGATCGAAGTGAATTAAGGTAGAGGTGGTCGTCACGATGCAGATTATATCTACCAAATAATGTAAATTCAGCTTTGCTGATTTCCTAGCTGAAACCAGTAGACTGACAAGGAGATGTAAATACATGAACGCAGTACGCTATGCATTTTTATGCAACATTGCAGAAAGCGCTTCGCAAGTGAATCGCAATTGCAAATTGCATTGAAAAAAATACTCATCTATTTTTGTAGTTCCACGCTTCTTCATGGTTATTATTATCATGGGGTTACATTAAGGTTTGATTAGACCGCGCAAAAATTGGCAATTCCTCCACAAACTACTTCATTCTCGACATGCATTGAATGATATATTCACAATAGTCGAGACGTAGAAGGTCAAACTAAATCTATATGGATACGTGGTCCAGTAATAAAGTTCCTCGATCCAGCTTGTTCTCGTTTAAAGAGCGCATTTGGAATCCAGAATACCCCATGAGTAGCATAAGTTTTTTTATAAAGCAGCTTCTTTCAAAGTGCCTTCGTCTTTTGCTGAGCGTCATTCCGAGCACCCTAGAAGAGGTCATCTAATGTTAAAGTCTCATTTCACACAGGTTAATATCGGGAATTTTCTCACATCGAAATCAGCTGCTGCTTCTCCGATATTATAGAAGTAATTTTCTAGCACTGGTCATTGTGCTAAGAAAAACAATGCAACTCTGAGTGTACGCAAACACAGCCCACACTCCTAGGCGAAGCACCTGCGATGCACTAGCAGACAGAAGTACTTCAAGGATATTGCTCATACGTGCAAAAAAAGCACACCTGGAGGTTTGGCCGTAAGCTTACGTACCGCTTCTTCAATCGTAAGCGACTTCTGAGTAGTGCTTGCCAGTGCTTCGCTTTCATCGTAATATTCATAATAGTCATCCTCTTCATTGCCTTGACGTTGAACCTGTTTTCAATTGCAAAATTACTCTCGGCATTGAGCACGTGCAGTGGAATTAGATCACATTGGCTACACTTGATCAACATCCAAGGAAATCTATTAGTCACGCCATATTTTTCAGCAGATTTCTCTCGACGTTTTGAGCCTCCTGTTTCCTTCTTTTGGAATCCCAGCATTTAGAAGTACTCCATACTGAAAGTGGCTTCATATTTGATGTTGTTGAAGAGGAGGAGAGGAGTGAAGGAGGAGAGGGAGGGCAGAAAAAGAAATCAAATCTGTTTCTTTAGGAGCTCCCCAAATGAACGAATGATAAAATTGGCTATTAAACGAAAGAATAGGCTCGCCGTGGAGCATTCAACTTCATTTAATTCGTCGTTGAAAACACTGTAAAGCCTTATGTTGCTGTTGACTTCCTTTAGTTCTAGTTCAAACGCCGAAATGCAGCAGATGCGCCGAGCCAAGAAACGCTGAAGCTTGAACTTCAATGGAAGTTGAAGAAAATATTGAAATAATTTACAAGTCTCTAATGCAAATAGTTTTTCTCCAAACGTCAGCGACACATTTTCCATAATTAATTGTTTCTCGATATATAATTCGAAATGGCGATATATAAATGATAAAAATCGCCGATTATTTTTTGCTAATTAATTGCATTGCGTTGTCCAATTTATCCAATAGAATGTATCTTCCACTCCATAGTGAATGACACATTTTTTCCTCAGATTCCTCCAGCATTCAAGTAATTTAGCGTAACGAACGACTATGAGCGTTATATAGCTTTATTGCTGGTCGGCAACTTCCTCCTCAGTTGTCACTTTGACATTAAAAGAGAGCACGAGTGCCAGCCGCTTCTCGCTGTGAAGGATGCGGAAAAGAAACTGATATGTGAGCTAAACGCACACTCCAACTCTACGACGTTTATAGCGCTTTCTATGTAAAAATTCAAGCTTACTTGAAGCTCTGGTATCACGACGATAGCCACTTACCGATCGGCAATTTTTTGGTGTGCCTAATGAAGAATCTTGATATAAAATTTGTAACAGTAATTATGCATTTATAGTTCGTAACTAATTGGGTTCTCTTAATCACATTATAAAAGCGAATAAATACCAAACAGCAACTGGTTATGGGATATATACGAATGATGTACAGCACACCTGATTTCGAGGTCTGGGTGGCCCAATAGGTCCTTTCTTGCTTTGAAATGTCGAGATAGCGTGCACTCTTTGGTGACGCTTCAAAACGGCATTTGAAGAGGTGATATAATGGATAAACACGACCACACACAACGCGACCTTCCACAACATCTGGAAGAGATGAAAAGTTGAATTAATATTTATGGTTGTGCATTATTACATAACGAATATTTTTGTTCACTCAATAAAATTTTCTGAAAGGGATTTGTCGAAGAGCAACAACTACCAAATGCTTCAATGAACAATCTTCGTAAGCATTTCACAATGTATAAACGCCAATTTGCGTATTCACTACGAAAACTGCTTATAAATAAAGAAATATTCATCGTATTTCATTTCATTGCAATTTTCTGTTACATTATCTGAAAGCAAAACAATAACTGGTGGCTAATAGAGTGGAATTAATGGTGGTTGCAACAACATCACATTGTGTTTCGACTTCGAACTCAAAAAGGCTTTTTTTTTAAATTGAAGGTGACAATAAAAAGGCAAATTCTTCCGCCACAAATCCACTCACTTGATAAACAGTGATGCCCAAATGAAGAATGGTCGTTCTGGTCATATAATATTTATAGATTTTAAATAATTGCAATTCATACATGATGATATTGACAATGATTTGAAATAGGAATTGGTGGCCTCTTTCTTTTGAAAGAAAAAAACGTCGCAAAACTTAAGGAAAGAGAAACGAAACGATTTAGAGAAGAGATAATTTGACAGATATATCTAAATTTCACAACTCCACGAATATATAATTCTTTTCTATTCAATCGTTAGTTGCAGTCTGAGAATGAAATTCACCACTAGTTAAGATGCTTTGAGATGAGATTTCAAGATATCTCATGAATGAACTAATTCCTCCTTCACCTTTCGAGCAATTTGTATTCGGTATTAAGGTACAACTGTTGCACGCTATTCCAACGTATTCCAAAACAATTTTTAAGCCAATGATTGGGATGTGGTGGGAGGAGAAACAAAGGAAGGAAAAGACTTTATTTGGTCCGAAAAGTGAAAGGAAGTGGAATTTCAACGCAAAGCTCTGCAACACTCCCTAGCAAATGCAAAAGTGGAATCACTCTACGCTTTACGTAAGAAAGCCTTTAGAGTCTCGAATTGCAGCATTCAATAGCGAAAGATTTGCGGCCTGCTTCTTTCTTCATTATTTTTCGCTTGTGTTTCATTCACTATCGCCACTGAAATTCGCAAAGTTAGCTTTCTTCTTGCTTATTTTGTTTAAGCGAATATAGTGTCGCCATCTCCTAATCCTCATCTTGGATGCGTAAACTTTCCTATGGGAACGCTTCGCTCGCCGTAGGAAATTATTGAAAGGATGACGTCGCTGATTGACTAAGCAAAGGATGACTAAGCAAAAAAGTGATAATGATGGAATAATGAAGCGTCTCCGATGAGCTATGCACCAGGTGAGATCGCCTTTTACTGAATGAAACTGAGGTGACGTCGTTTACAACTTCGCAAAAAAAATTGGAATGCACGGCGACGAAGGCGGGGACATCCAGATAAAAGGACAATTGACAAAAATGAATACCCTATTCTTCTGAAATCCTCGTCGAGAATTACCTTCCAATCAACCAGCAAATAAGTTGTCCTCGAAGCATGAATATTTGTGGCTCACTAAAGGATAATTCAGTCATATGGACGCAGTCAATTTGGCAGCTTTCACTCATGCCTTAGCTACTCTCAGAGAAACTGCTCCAAATCCAGGCACAATACATCCAAGTAGTTTAAATGTCACTTGCACAAATATCTTTATCGCGTCTACAATCGAACATCTTCAACATTTGAAAGTGATGCTGTACACCAAGAGATCAAGATTTTCCGTATCTTTGTATGCCAATTTGCAGCAGAATTGGAGTAACAGTTTCAAGGAGGGCGCAGATAAAGCGACTTGCAAGTGCTCTCGGTAAAATTTGCATCTCAGAATGTAGAGGCAAAAATAGGAGTCGAAAATGATTTCTCTTCTGAGCGATAAAGGTGATCAGTTTTGTGATCAAATAGATTACCAGTATCTTCTCATGTAGAGCGAGATCTTTGTGCAATAAAAGATCGTTATTACTTCATTTGAACGATTTAAATTTCTTTGATTCTCAACTCTTACTTTTGCCCCTTCTTCACTCGACTCTGACGAATATATTTCCAGTCGGCATATAGTTTCCAGATGGAGGGCGGGG